>JAVLUX010000014.1:17950429-17967929 GCA_032164185.1 Moxostoma hubbsi | reverse complement strand
TCAGCAGAAGAAAGTGATACGAACTGGTATGGCAAGAGGGTTAGTAAAGGACAAGATAATTTTCCTTTTAGGGTGAACTATGCCTTTAAGACCGTACATTGTAAATGTGTATAGATGCTAAAGGCTAATTTTGTGAACTTTTAGGAGTCCATTATTATAAGCATGGACTAAAAGCCACTAAACTCCAATTTTGATTTCATAGGGTCTTTCAAGTGTTTGCCATGACACCTTCTGTGTGTAAGTCACCAGTAAAAACAGAGATAGAAATTAATACAAGCTCAGCTGACCTAAACTTAAATGTTCTGACCCAGAAAAAAGACACTAACACACATACGCTGCCTTTCGCATAACAACAAAATAAATGCCATTCAAACTTATAAATCAGACATTTTATCAACATTAAAAGTGAATGACAAACAAGTGGCACCCATTTCATTATTTTTAAAATTAACATTTACATTTTCTGAAGAAAATGTGGGTGGTGCAGTAGTTGCTGCCACAATGCTAGGGCATCATAAATCCAACAGTTGAAATTCAGAAAATCATAAGTCTGCTTAGAAAAGTACCTATCTCTTTAACAAACTTCATATTTAACTTATTATTAATGTCCATAGGATGTGTTGTGTTAGTTTAATACTAAGTGTCAGGGGTTTGTTCAATACCTGACCCTATGAATGAGCAAAAGTGATGCTAATAATTCATAGTTATGGTCTTTTGAAACTCTGCAGCACAAACACACACACAGGTTACTACCATATGGCAGAATTAATGGATTTGCTTTAGGACATTTGATGCATAAATAGACATAATGGGGGAAAAAAAGACAAAAACATAATTGCAACTCATAAACAAAAAGCCATGAAAAAAACAAAAAACAAAAGAGCATGCAGAAACTAAACAGCACCTCAGCAGGAAACATTCTTCGCATGTTTCATTATTCCTCTCTCTCACACATTAAGAATTCATTTATTCCATTCATGCATCTTCAAGCAACAATGCAACCTGACATCCTGCAATCAGAGAGTCAATGAGTTTAGGGTCTGAATTTCATCCATACAGCCATGACTGATATGACATAAAAACACATTATGAGGCATTATGGGTAAACTGGAAATGAGCTAATAGGACATCTCAGTATGAAAGTCTTTATTCACTGAGGGAAAGAGAGAGAGGAGATATTTGTGAGGAATGAGCACCTCAGGGGTACAACAACACAACGGGTTGGAAGAGAGAATGAAGGAAAGAATGAGAAACCGTTCTCATTTGCATTCAGACTCATTTAAAATGGTTTAAAAACACGCAAAACATTTTGGGTGCGGAGGGCACAGTGAAAAAAAACACCAGGGAGTTTTCATATAATTTTTGGACTGCAGCCATTTATGTTCAGCAGCATTCAACTGCATTAAAAACATTACAACTTTACAAATGTTGGCCTTTAGAAAATAAGTACTATGGCTGTATCATGATAGAGGAATAATATCAGATAGCATGGTATTTCAACACAAAGTGGCCACAAAGTATCTGGACACTTAAGAATGTCATTGTATATAATACAGTAGATATAAATTATCAAAACAAAATGGTGACTGCAAGTAAATAATGCTATATTTTTTTTTCCTCAGAACTAACTTTGTTAGGATTTTTTTTTTAATGACTTTTAAGCAATTGGTGTTAAAGATATTTTAATGGATATACAGTATGGATTCAGTTCCCCTAAAACTTCTTTAAATGCCATATAATGCAGAGACATTCATACATTTTAGGTGTGGTTTTTTAGTCCAAAAACATAAACAAAAATAGGACTGTGCATCGATACACTCACTGAGAACTTACATGTACACCCAAATACCTATACACCTACTTATTCATGCAATTATCTAATCAACCAATCGTAGGGCAGCAGTGCCATGCATAGAATCACGCAGATATGGGTCAGGAGCTTCAGTTAATGTTTACATAAACCATCAGAATGAGGAAAATGTGATCTCAGGGATTTCGACCGTGGCATGATTGTTGGTGCCAAATGGGCTGGTTTGAGAATTTCTCTAACTGCTGATCTCCTGGGATTTTCAATGGTGCCAAACACATTAAACATCCAGTGAGCGGCGTTTCTACAGATGAAAACGTCAAGTTGATGAGAGAGGTCAGCGGAGAATGGCCAGACTTGTTTGAGCTGACAAAGTACTCTGTACAATTGTAGTGAGCAGAATAGTATCTCAGATTGCACAACATGTCAAACCTTGAGGCAGATGGGCAACAACAGCAGAAGACCATAGTGTTCCTAATAAAGTGCTCAGTGAGTGTAGATTTCCCTATTTGATTAAATTCTAATTCACCAGCTCTCGATTCGATGGCTAATTTATTCTGTTCAGTACATTTACTTTATATACAGATCTTAATTCCGATTCAGACATTAAGCAATTCACTCAGTAAAATGGCTAAGCTTCAAACGCAGTTGGCTTCCTCCCTCTGTGACACCGGGTCTCTCTTTCTCTGCCTCCCTCGTTTTCTTGCATTCTTCATTGTTTTTCGTTTGGTCTTTTGAGCTGAACCTGATTGGATTCCCGAGCGACTCACTGTTTAAGACGACTCCATTTAATCGCTCTGCCTCTTTTCCTCCTCTTGTTTTTTTATTCGCCATCTATCGCTCTTTGAGGGGTGCAAATGAAAGCGAGGGAAGAGAGCTGTCAGTTTCCCATCTTTAATGGCCCCAGCTGCATCATTACTCTCTCAACACTCTCGCACACAGGGTCAAACAGACTTTAGGTAACAGATGAAGAAATGAGGGAGAGGGAGATTTCATCATACTGGGAGGTTCGCAATACAAAATGACTGAATGAATACACCCGAGTTAATGAGTGAATACAGAAGAATAGTGGCCGATAGACCTCCAACTCAGCCACAATAAACAATCCCCGAATCCACTGTGAGCCTGCATGAGGTGACACTGTCTGAAACACATCAGTACTGACGGTGTTGACAGCCAACGAATACAGAACCACACGGCACTCACCCTGAAAAACAACCCGGCAAATGCAGCGACGTGTGTGGGATGTGGATCAAAGGAGATGAGGGTAAGAAAAGATGGAGAGAATGCAGGAATCAGAGATTTCTCTTTTCATACTGACAGTATTCTCATTCATAGCAAAGCTCTAAAAAAAGTGCCCAAAAAGACCTATTTACAACCAAAAAAATACAACAGCTGCTATTGAGTGCAACGAATTTAGCGCACAGGTACTAAAGGAAAAGTTTACCCAAAAATGAAAATTCTGTAATCATTTACTCACTGTCATGTTGTTCTAATCCTGTATGATGATGTTAAGCAGAATGTTCAGCCTCATTAATCATTCATTTGTATTGCAAGTTAATGGTGAATGAGACTGCTTAATATCTCCTTTTGTGTTTTAAAAGTCTTGGAACAATGGTTTAGAACAACATTAGCGTGAGTAAATGATGATAGAATTTTCATTTTTGAGTGAAGTATACCTTTATAGTGTAAATCTGAAAAAAGACTCCTGGTCTTCAAGTCATTACCCATTTTTAGAAATAAATTACTTTTTCTTAATCCCGAACATTGTGAAAAGTCAAATAATGAGCCAAAGTGAACACAAACAAAGGAGAAAGCTCTTCAAAATAGCTCCAAGACATCAAATACCAAACAAGTGTCTCATTCACACCATCATTATCATGTGTCATTAAAACCTTGATTAAGACACTCTGAACTTCATTCAAGTCTCCTTTACAGTCGGACATTCCAGTAAACTAAACAATTCCATCATCCGGCACTCTCAAAAAGTTCAAACGCTTCATCTGGGACTTGCCCTCCCTCAGCGATGCTGATTGCATAAAGAAGACATGACGTCGGTTTGGTAATGAGGCCCTTAGCATGAAAATGCAGCCCGCTGTGGTCGGCCCAGATTAGCATGAGAGATGATGGAGATTAGTGATGGAAATCCTAAACTCAAACAATCTGATTGTTGAGCTCTTCACATCAGACAAGGCTCAAAACGTGACCTCTGCGACCTCTGACCCCCATCAACCTGTTTTAAAACTGTAGAGGGGATAAGAAGGAATGTGAGGAGAAAGTAAGAGAGGAAGAGAGAGAACCAGAATAAAAAAAAAGACCAATTATGGGATTTCTATAGGCCCAGGATTTTCAACCAGGGGTACATGAAGGTACTGCATGGGGTCCGTGGACTGATATATAGCTAGAAATGTCTTTTTAAAAAGTCTATACATTTCGCAATGCATGCCTTTTCTAAATTTTCTTGGTTAACATGTCTTATGTTGATTGGTTTCATAAAACCATTATAAAACAAAATTATAAATCTGTCTTGGTTTGACAATAAAGTAGAATCCAGGACATGCCAAAGGATGTTAAAGAGATGTTCCAGTTTCAATACAAGTTAATCTCATTCAACGGCAGTTGTGGCATAGTGTTCGAAACGTATTTTCACTCATCCCTCCTTCATTTAAAAAAAATTAAAAATTAAATACACGGTTACAGTGAGGCACTTACAAAGGAAGTAAATGGAGCAAGTCCATAAATGTTAAAATATAAATGTAGTTACAATATTTTAAATAAATTTACACTGATAAGGTTAGTAAGCGAATTTATCACATTAAAATCATGTTAAAAGGAATAGTTCACATCCAAGATGTATCGGAGTTTCTTTCTTCATCAAAGCACAAGTTTTGTAGGATTTTATTTCAGGCCTCCTCCTTTAAATCAATGCAAGTGAATGTGCTCAATTTTTTGACGGTCCAAAATGCATGTTTATGTTGCATCAAAATAATCCACACGACTCCAGTCAACAGATACATTTCTTCTGAACCCAAACGATTGATTATTTTTAGAAACAAAACGTATATACTTTTTAACTACAAATGTTCACTTCCATACATCTCTGTGATGCACGCTCATGAGAGGAATAACGTAAGCTCATAAGGTCATGCATCACGTGGAGGAGGCAGGAATCACGTCATATTTTACAAGAGAAACTTGCAGACCACAGACCAAGCACCGTTCACAAACCAAAACAGTCCAAAACAATTTTAAAACAATATAAAATTTCCAAATAATAATAAAAAAAACATTAGTAAAGTTAAGTAATTTTTACTTGTACAGTGCCTTTCACAACACAGTTTTATAGAAGATCAGGCACTGAAATATTTAGGCTACTGATATCCAGGTTCAGCGCGATAAGCCAGAGCTTCAATCGCTCATGATCATGTGCATGCAATTGGTGAAAAGTTAATGTTTTTCCCAGCGTGCATTTTCTTTGGGGTTTCTGGAGGTTGAAACATCCAGGATACACACACCAAATGACCATTTTGAACAATCCACTTAAATAAATACAAATGTACAGCAAAAGCAATTCAACTTTTGTACAGCGCCCCTTCTCTTGTAAACAATGACGTGGTTGCTGCCTCCTCCTCCACGTGACTTGTGACCTTACGTCATCACTTTCATGAGCATGCATCACAGAGATGTATGGAAGTGAACATTTGTAGTTAAAAAGTATATAAGTATTGTTTTGTTTCTAAAAATAATCAATTGTTTGGGTTCAGAAGAACTTTATTTGTCAACTGGAGTCGTGTGGATTATTTTGATGCACCCTAAATATGCATTTTGGACCGTCAAATGCATTGTTTAAAGGAGGAGGCCTGAAATGAAATCCTAAAAAAATCTTAAATTCTGTTTTGATGAAGAAAGAAACTCAGATACATCTTGGTAATTATCAGCAAATATAAATTTTGGGGTGAACTATTCCTTTAACATATATTATTTTTATGTCATATGGCTATGTTTTTGAAATATTGTAAATTTTAACGTTTATAGGCTAGCACCATTCACTTCTATCGTAAGTGACTTGCTGTAACCATCATTTTTGCTTCTTTTTATTTTTATTTGGCTAAATTGTTTTTTGTGGTAAATCAACATTATGCCACAAATTTGGACAACTGAGCTTCACTTGTATTGAGCAGGAAAGTTCCTTTAAATGTAAAAAATAAAAATAATAATGTTTTTATGTTATTAATTTATTAAATATATTGCCGTATACAGTGCTACCTAGCATTTTTATATTATATCCTTAAGTTGGCTGAGAGTCTGGGTAGGAGGTTTCTTGCATCAGAAAAGGTTGACAACCCATGAGAGACATCAAAGTGGACATATTGGTCCAGTGTGACATGGGCACTGTCTCACTGAGTCTCTGAACTGAATGTGCAGTGCCTGACAACTTCAACATACTTGTCTACAGCTCTTGAGAAACTCTTCTCACACACATACTCCTTTTACGAGAGCTATTAACAAACACACACACACTTAAAGAGGCTGATTTACATACTCTTCAAAGTGTGCCGCCTTCAAAGAGACAGCGAATACCCCAAGCTTTTATGCAGAGCGAATAAACGTTTGTAGTTTTACGTGTCACAAGCGGTTGCTGTTGGTTTTACAGCAAAGTTCTTTGTTGGCGAACTTCTGAGTTGGCATTTTATGATGAGAAATGACAAATGTGATCAGTTTTGTAGTTTGTGCTCACAGTTATGGCTAGAGTGTACATAAGGTAAGGTGATCCTCGATGTGGTTTCTTCTGTGGAGCTAAAGTGTGGAATGCTCTCATGTAAAATCAGCATTGCTCTTAAACATATCTCTACATAAAAAGCCTGATCTGTGGCCTGCATGAACCAGTACAACAGATGGTTGCTTTACACTCTCTTTAGTACAGTTGAAGTCAGAAGCTTACATACACTTAGTTTGAAGTCATTAACACACTTTCCCCCCCTTTTCTCCCCATTTTGGAGTGCCCAATTCCCAATGCGCTCCAAGTACTCGTGGTGGCATAGTGACTCGCCTCAATCCGGGTGGCAGAGGACGAATCCCAGATGCCTCTGCTTCTGAGACAGTCATCCTGCTCACCTTATCACGTGGATTGTTGAGCGTGTTACCGCAGAGACAAAGCGTGTGTGGAGGCTTCACGCATCCATGCGCAACTCACCACTGCCCCACTGAGAGTGAACCACATTATAGTGATCATGAGGAGGTTACCCCATGTGACTACCCTCCCTAGCAACTGTGCCAATTTGGTTGATTAAAAACTGTCTGGAGTCACCCTGGATTCGAACTCGTGAACTCCATGGGTGGTAGTCAGCGTCTTTATTTGCTGAGCTACCCAGGCCCCCTAAAACTCATTTTTTAACCACTCCACAGATTTTGTAGGTCATAGGTTCTCATAGGCTAATCGGAGTCAACTGGAAGTCTACCTGTGGAAGTATTTTAAGGCCTACTTCAAACTCAGTGCTTCTTTGCTTGACATCATTGGAAAATGAAAAGAAATCAGCCAAGACCTCAGGAAAACAATTGTTGACCTCCTCAAGTCTGGTTTATTTTTCGGAGCAATTTCTAAATGCCTGAAGGTACCACGTTCATCTGTACAAACAATAGTACACAAGTATAAACACCATGGGATCACACAGCCATTATACCACTCAGGAAGGAGATGCATTCTGTCTCCTAAAGACGAACAACAGCAAAGGATCTTGTGAAGATGCTGGAGGAAACATGTAGACAATACCTATATACACACACAGTAAAACTAATCCTATATCCTAGTCCATATAACCTGAAAGGCTGCACAGCAAGGAAGAAGCCACTGCTCCAAAACCACCATAAAAAAGCCAGACTACAGTTTGCAAGTGCACATGGGGACAAACATTCTACTTTTTGGAGAAATGCATTATGTTTTGGGGGTGCTTTGCACTTCACAAAATAGATGGATCATGAGGAAAGAAAATTGAGGATATATTGAATCAACATCTCAAGACATCAGTCAGGAAGTTAAAGCTCAGTCGCAAATCGAACAATGACCCCAAGAATACCTCCAAAGTTGTGGAAAAATGGCTTAAGGACAACAAAGTCAATGTATTGGAGTGGGCATCATAAAGCCCTGACCTCAATCCAATAGAAAATTTGTGGGCAGAACTGAAAAAGTATGTGTGAGCAAGGAAGGCTACAAACCTGACTCATTTACACCAGTTCTGTCAGGAGGAATGGGACAAAATTCCAGAAACGTATTGTGAGAAGCTTGTCAAAGGCTACCCAAAACTTTTGACCCAAGTTAAACAAATTAAAGGCAATGCTACCAAATACGAACAAAGTGCATGTAAACTTCTGACCCACTGGCAATGTGATGCAAGTAATAGAAGCTTAAATAAATCATTCTCTCTACTATTATTCTGTAGTGATCCTAACTGACCTAAAACAGGGAATGTTTTCTAAGATTAAATGTCAGGAATTGTAAAAATCTGAGTTTAAATGTATTTGGCTAAGGTGTATGTAAACTTCTGACTTCAACTATCTATTGAAAGTCAACTTCTCCTTGTGCCAGCACAATAGACATTACAGAGTACTTCACCAGATTGCCTTCATGAACCTTAAAACCAGACTAAGACACATTCTGAGTTACGTAATGTGACGTAATTCTGATTGCACAAAAGTTAATTCTGGTCCTCAAATCTAATTGGACGGGAGGCATTCCAAGATTTCTGATAGCCCAGACCACTGGGATGCTTTGCTGTTTTTATCACCCCACTTGTGTTCGTGGTGTTCCAAGCTTACGTGTAAGACCAGTGCGGATGTGTAAAAGCAGTTGAATGTGTGAATTGTCATTCAGCCCTGTGACATTGAAGATTTGTACCAGCAGGTGTTGAAAAAAAGACCGTCTTTTGAGTGCTATAAGCGAGTTGAGCTGAAGTTAACAAACTGTCAGGCAGTGTGCGAGTTTGTCTCTCGTTCCATGTGAGAAATAGAGTTAAACTAACAGCCTTAGCATTACTGACGATCACAGCTAAGAGAAATCGTCGACAAATGGAGAAATCAAACATGCTTAAGGAACCTACCTGACACCAGTGTTTCAGAGTCGGGAGAAGACGTAAACTTTTAACATGGCGGAGGAGAGAACTGTTCATCACTGAAACGGACTCAGGTAATCACATGCTCAGTCGCTCGCTGTCTCTCTCTCACACACACACACACACACACACACACACGTCCTCCAATAACTTGTTAGAAAGAGCCCAAGCTGTTTTAGTATTTCTAAAGTGTGGTTTTCGAATAGGTAATGAAGGCTTGGGTGCATCTTTCAAGTGAGCAATGACAGATCCTGTGGCATAAGAAAGTAGTTCCACAAACAAGAGCATTTTATTTGGGACAATCCTTAGTTTTTCCCCTACTTATTTATTATTTACTTGTACGTTGAACTGTTGTATAAAATAAATATTACACTTGCTGTAATATCACGCTGTATCGTCCAATTATCAGCATGACTGTGATTACCTGAGGCACAAGGCCGGCCGAATCACAGCCGTGCTGATAGATGGACGATATTGCTTTAATATACTTCAAAATTTTTCCTTTCTCTCCTGTCTCTCCCCCTTTCACAGGATTGGACAAACTTTGATTACTCCCCACCTGTGATTGGCTTGGCCTAAGAGACCAGTAGTATAAAAAAAGCCTGCTGCTATTTTACCTTGCTAATTTGAAACCTGTTGTGCTGTGTGTTTGCCGTTTACTTTTTGCATGTTTGCCTGCCATTGCTATTGTTGTCATAATGGTTGTTTTATATTTCTCAGTTATATTAGCCAAATTTATAATCTTTTTACATTTTGTAAATATTGTAAAAGATTTAAGGGGTGGGGGCCATTTTCGGAAGGAAAAGTTAAGAGTCGTTAAAGACCACATGAAATTAAATGTTTGTGGCTTTTAGCCAATGTATATTAGCTTTGAAGCTCTCTATAGGCTGTGGCAGAATGATCCGCCCCTGTCTAGTCACGTCGCCCGCCATTTCAGCCAGGCTCACGACGGGAGCTGGGCAGGGTAGCGAAAAGAGGTGCATAATTAATAAGCCTCGTTCTGACAGCAGTGGATGAAGCACACCTGATGTAAATAATGCTTAATTACCGTTGTCTTTAAAACACAGAGTGCACCTCTTCTCGGGGAGCCAGCTTCAAATCTCCTTGTGTGCACACACTGCCTTCCTCGCACACCCAGGACCAGAGCTGGGAGTGTTCGGATGAGTTGGATGCGCCGATTTTACTTATTATTATTTCCAATAAATGCCTCTCCAAGGCTTGATGCCATACCCACTGTGTCTGCCTCTTGCTCACCCCGCCACAATGCATGTATAATTTAGTAAATTTATAAATCAGTCTTCAGCAATCTGGAAATTATTTTACATGGGGATGTGAGGTAATTCAAGCATTTACAGGGGGTAGTCAGTGATTTATTGCTGTCCGAATCAGAAATGTCTATGTTTTTCTCCCACATCCCATGAGAAAATGCAGTCCAAATTACCTACGGTTTTTTTTGACAAACACCAAAGTCGTGTGGTAATTTATTTACCGTCTGAATTCACAGAGTTTATATCCCAAAAGCCATTTTGGAAATCCTTTTTGTCCACTGCTAAGTGCCATATGTTTGTGCTGCATGTGGTAACAGCTCTGGCAGTAATGGACAGTTGTGAAAGTTGGAGGATTGTGTAAGAGAAAATGTTTAAATAATACACAATAATACATCATCTCGCCGCTTCTCCACAGTAAGTAGAGGGGAAAGAAAAACGAGAGTAGTGTAAATGTCAGCACCGCATTGCAGTGTGGTTCTCTCATGCTTTTTTTTTTTCTCCCCAATTTGGAATGCCCAATTCCCAATGTGCTCTAAGTCCTTGTGGTGGCATACTGACTCGCCTCAATCAGGGTGTTGAGGACGAATCTTAGTTGCCTCCATGTCTGAGACCGTCAATCCGCGCATCTTATCACGTGGCTTGTTGAGTGTGTTACCGCGGAGACATGGCACACGTGGGGGCTTCACACTATTCTCCGCAGCATCCACGCACATCTCACCATGCACCCCACCGAGAGCGAACCACATTATGGTGACCACAAGGTGGTTACTGCATGTGACTCTACGCTCCCTAGCAACCGGGCCAATTTGGTTGCTTAGGAGACCAGGCTGGAGTCATTCAGTACACCATGGATTCGAACTCACGACTCCAGGGGTGGTAGTCAGCGTCTTTACTCACTGAGCTACCTAGGACCTGTTCCCTCATGCTTGAAAAATTTAATTTTCAATTTAGCATAATTCCAAACATATTTAAAAGCAAATACAGGGGATACAGTTTGTGTATTGATGCATTTTCCATATAACAGGCGCGACTGCAATCATGTGATTGACAAAATCCCCCACCTCAGAAGAGTCATGAAAATGTACTTTTACATAAGTCAACCTGAGAAAAAATTGCCATCGAATAGGGTTTTTCTCTTCTGGATAAAAACGGACCACAAATATTGATGACAATCAGTCATCAATCAGCACTACACATATTTTTGTCCAATCAAATGCTCTCTATAATGATAATGTCACTCCCCCTAATACCACCTGCAACCGAGAAAGTATGGTTCATGGTTGTGATGTAACTAAAGCATATTGACTATTTTAAAAAGGTGGACAAAACCTTCCGATATGTCCAAACCAAACTTCCTGTTTAAATAGGAAATACGTTAACACAGGTAAGAAATCTGCGCTGTTGAGGGTTTGGTTTAAGTACAGACCCAGTGAGCATAGTGTGCTGTTTTAAATCACACTACTATCAATACGCTGAATAACCTTTGCCTATTAAAAGGTTCAGTTAGCAGAGTGAAGTCTGATTTTCCTTTTCTGTGTTTTGTTACATAATTCAGTTGAGGAGAGAAGCAAGGACGTTACGCCGTCTGAATATCTGAAGCCTCTGTAGTTTTAATACCGCAGTCATACTTGTCCTTGTGCAAAAACATTTTCAAGAGCACAAGCACACACACACAATTAAGCACATTCTAAAAAAAATCTAAATGGAAAAGTGAACACAGATAAAATGCAGCACATGGAAGAAAAGCCTCAGAATGTATTCTCTTGTTCTGTAGCAAATCAAAGTTCAGCACAGTCATGAGAGTTTGTCCAAATTGCAAACAAATTGAATACACAAATAAATGAGATTTTTCCACAAATTGTAAATCAATAATCAAATTGTAATCCAAATTGATTCACAAGTGAATTATTCAGACCAATTTGTGCACCAGTTCAATCATAACATTGAAAAAACAATTCACTTACAAATCAGACATTGCAATGGCTTGCTAGTGAGTTTCACATAAGAGCAATATTTAGTCGATGAAACATTTTGGAGCAGAGCATAACTATGAAAAAAAATCATATTCACAGTGGAAATTTCACTTTTAAAAGAATAAATAAATTTCCATGACCCTTCAAGGCCTTGAAGACACTTATGTAAAATTCCTCAATATTTCCAAGTTTTCCATGACCTTGCGAACACTGATAAGTTTAAAAAGCTATGATGTTTTTTCACAAATAGGATTTTAATTTAAACATTAATGGACGACATGTTTTACCCTTCTACACACCTGATACCAACAAATGCAAACAACTGACCAAAAAGATCACTGCCGCACATCCTTCAATCTCGGTAAAGCTTTTCATCATATAACACCTTCTTCAATAAACACACTCTCTCACTCCCTCCTTCTCTGCAGAGGCTGTCTGACAGTCCTGACCACAACCCTTCACTGTGCTGAGGCAGAAAGAGAGATAGAAAAATTTTGTGCAGGTTGTCTAGACTGTATTCATGATCAATCTGTCTGGCCCTGCTGTAGACTGATGGCAAACTCGATTAGACTCTAAATATTTCCTCAGATTCTGTCTTGCTCTCAGCATTTTGCATCTTTACTAACATCTATCAGCATCATTCCTCTCTCAATCTCTCTCTCTCTCCCTCTAGCAGTAAATGCAGACAGTCTGCTGTGGAAATGAGCATTACTGCTTTAAAGTAATAGTTCACCCAAAAATGCACATTCTGTAATCATATACTGACCCCTGCGTCTTTCAAAACCCATATGACCTTCTTCTTTGGTACTTTTTGTGGTATTTGTCAAGTTTTGTGCTTGTCCAGCCACATGTTGATTATACAAATGAATCTGAATCGGAGCATAATTGAGCCAAACCCATCTGTCTCAGGAGAGATCATAGTCTCCGCATTGGGACCCAGATTTTACTTTGGACATCAAGGGGTGACCCAGCATAGTAAAAAACGTAACCCATATTTAACGTAGCCTGGGTCATATTTTCTTTTATCTTTCATATTTTGTTCATGGCTTTCAAGTCTCGGACGTCCAGACCTTTAAGCCCTTTATGATCTTGCCCTTATATTTACAGTGCAATGTCATATAAGCAAAAGTAAGACCATGTATAGCTCCTCATTACTGTGATAAGGTCATTGTGGCCAGTCTTTCTAAAATAATATCAATAATATAGTATTTGTTATGAAACACATTTAGCAACTTGAACTACAACTGCATCAGTTGTAATAAATGAGGTCTAATAGATTCTACCTATTAGATTTAATATGAAACTATATTTATGTCAAAATATAAGTTACTGTTACTACTGTAAAATCAGGATAAATTTTGGTAAGGGTCATGATGTGTAATGTGTACAAACCTTTATTTTACCACATGGCACCATAGCGCTTTAAACTAGAAAATTATCCCTAGAATTAAATAGGTTCCATCAGCAGGCCCGCATTAACCTGCCGTCAGGCCCTGGGGCTGAGAGGTTTTGTAGGCCCATAATAAAAAAAAAAAAAAAGAAAAAAAAAAAAAAGTCTAATGACCACGTTTGTCTATATACAACAAAAGCAGAAATAAGTTTCTCTCGGGGAGATATAGCCTAACGAAAACAGTATTCCATAAAAAAATCCACAACAATAAAAGTATTAATTTCTTTCCCAACATGTTTTTTTTTTAATATAAATTCTTACTAACCGCAATCTTTTGAATGGTAGTGTTTAATGCTACAAAAGTTTCTATTTCAGATAAATTTAGTTCTTTTGGACTTTCCATTCAGAGTAAAAAAAAAAAAAAAAAAAAAAAAAAAAGTACACAACTGTTTTCAACATTGATATGATAATGTTTGTTGAGCATCAAATCATACGAGAATGATTTCTGAAGGATCATGTGATGAAGACTGAAGTAATGATGGTGAAAATTCAGCTTTAAATCGCAGAAATAAATTATATTTTATTGTATTATTACTTTAAATTGTAATAATATTTCATAGTATTACTGTTTTTAGTATATTTTTGATCAAATCAATGCAGGCTTTGTGAGCAGAAGATACTTATGAACTTTTGAACATCCAACAGAATGATTCTAGCTTTATTTACCGATGTAGAATTTACCCTAAAAACAACTGGATGATTAATGTGACACTGTGATAATAATGTTTGTTCCAAAAGACTTAATTAAATGCATGAAACTAGTTTATTAGATATTAAACACATAAATTGTGTCAAAACAGTCCGTGTGTTGGTGGGGATTTTTCAACGATTTTAGTGCATACGATTTGTACATAACATTAGTTACGTCCAGTAGGAGGCGGGAAAGGACTGTTATGAGTAAGTCAGTCAGCAGACTATTCAACCATTTCAGTGAAAAAGGCTGCTTTTATTCAGGAACAAACAATGCTAAGACTATCAATGTGAATCATTGCTATTTCAAGAGTGAATCCCGCATAAATATGGCGCTCTTTAGATGTGAGGCGGGGCGCTTACATTTTGAAGAGACATGGCAACTAGCCTATAAACAAACTTAATATAAATTATTGTAAATAATTAATTCACGAAATTTACCGTATCCATTTCATGCATTTAATCAGCTAAAATATCTGAGGGACCCCCCTAAGTCTATTTTTTACTTATGGCGGATCCCCCCAGCCCCCCCTCAATTCGAGCAATGCTCTTCCCGCACCTGGTCCTCCTCTTTTCCAGGTATGCGAGGTAAAGGTCCTCCGGTCTGTCCGTCCCCGGTTGGCTCTGCTCCATGCAGCCAGTCCTCGTCCTCTACAGCGCGAGTTAACGGTCTCCCGCCTGTTTGCTTGTCCTCTGCACTGGTCATCGGTGCTCCGCTTAATGAGCTCGACTCGCCTTCATTTGCAGGTTTAAAAAATCCTGTCAGCTTTGGAATCTTTTTTAACAATTCCTTCTCACTGTTTTCTTTCCGTCGCGATATTTTTCGCTTATGAGCACCACTCTCAAACTTTTTCTTTCCCGACATTTTGATTTAGCTATCCGCTATCTTCTGTGAGTGACTATAAGCATAAATTTGAATAGACTACTAGAGTAGACGACAACGCACGCTACAACTGTTTCTCTACATTCTGATAGGCTGTCACATCATGCTTCCCACGTGGGTCACTTGTAAATTGAATCAATCAGCAGCCAAAAACATGAATATCAAGTGATTGACAGAAAATTCGACAAACTACAAAACAATGTGATTTTTTTATTGGCTTATGATAGGCCCCTTGTCTTCGTAGGCCCTGGGGCTTCAGCCCCAGTAAGCCCGTGCATTAATGCGGGCCTGTCCATCAGTATTGTGGTCTGCCCCGCAATATCGAGGGAAGCCCCAATCTGAACAGACCAGTGCAGGGACCCACCAGTTGAGAAACACTGGTCTAAGAGACCCGATTTTATTCTCAGTGTAGTTACTGCACTTTTAAAATTCAGTATAGTTACTACATTTTGCATGTGAAATACTTTTATGATATACAATGCCTGGCCAAAAAAAAGTTGCTGTTTGGATTTAAATAAGCAGATACTTGATACAGATACATATAAGAGCATTGGATCATTATTGCAGTGATATGTTTCAACTGACAACAATTCTTTTAACCCTAACTGATGCAGTGTGTAGATTCTCATTTCTTAAACAACCATGTCAGAAGACGTATCCCATGGTCATGGAAAAGATGTTACTGTGTTTCAGAAGTGCCAATTATTGGCGTGCATCAAGCAAAGAAAACAACCAAGCAGATTGCTGAAATCAATGGAACTGGGTTAAGAACGGTCCAATGCATTACTAAAACCTGGACAGTGGTGAACCATCAGCTTCATGGAAGAAATGTGGTCGGAAAAAAATCTTGAATGATCGTGATCGGAGATCACTAAATCTCTTGTTTTTCACATCGTAAAAAAAATCTCACGGTTATGTTTAATAGTGAAAGTAAGAGCATTTCCACACACATAATATGACGAGGACTTGCAGGATTGAGACTAAACAGCTGTGTGGCCACACAGCTGTTTAAGCCCCCATTCACACCACCAGCGACATTCATTTCATTTTCAATGAGAGCACAGTGACTTCTGGCGACATGAGCTGTCAGGACCGTTGGCAAGAGAGATCGACGTGGGAAGCGGCAAGACAAGTTGAGAAAGTTAAACTTTGTACAAATGATGAGCAACATTAGCGAGCGACTACCAATGAGAGTGAAAACCAAATGATAAAATGTTGTGTGGAAACCGTGTTGGCATTCTGTGTGAGTTTGATTCATATATTGATATAACATTCATCTTGTTTAATGATATGATGCATTAAGCTCTACTGCAGGTTATATAAAACACTCTCCCATGCAGTGTACATTTTTAGAAAAAAAAAAAACAAAAAAAAAAACAAATTCCTTGACAAATTAAATTGATATCCTAGTTTCATCGGCAGTATCATCTGTAATCAGCATTTGAAACGCTAAACAGAAAAAACAACTTCAATTTGCTAGGGAGCATAAAGATTGGACTGTTTCAAGTTTGTATTTCAAGTTTGTATTTATTTATATAGCACATTTAAAAACAGCAAGCAGGGCTGACCAAAGTGCTGAACAATACACAAGATAAAGATCAAGGACAAACCACATATTCAAGACAGAAGCTCACAATGAATTAAAAGCTAAAGAAAAAAAATAGGTTTTAAGAGAGGATTTAAAAACAGTTACAGATTGAGCAGCTCTGATGTAAACCGGAAGGCTGTTCCACAGCCTAGGGCCAGCAACAGCAAAGGCTCTATCCCCTCTATTCTTTAACCGAGATCTGGGGACAGACAGAAGTCTCTGATCACCAGACCTCAGGTTTGGTTTGGGGTTGTGTGGACAGAATAGCTCAGACAAATAGCTCGGTGCCAGGTTATTTACAGATTTAAAAACAAATAAAAGAATTTTAAACTCAATTCTAAAATGCACAGGTAGCCAATGCAGAGATTTTAAGATAGGTGAAACATGATCAAATTTGCGTTTTCTTTTGAGGAACTTTGCAGCAGCGTTTTGTACTAATTGGAGACGCGCAATAGACTGTTTGGGTATGCCAAAGTAGAGAGAGTTGCAATAGTCCAACCGCGATGTAATGAGCGCATGGATTGCAATCTCTAGTGTTTTCTCAGAAAGGGAGGATTTAATTTTTGAGAGAAGACATAACTGAAAAAAACAAGAGCTAATCACCGCATTGATTTGTTTTTCAAATTTCAGGTTTTGATCCCAGAGAACACCTAGGTTCTTAATGCAAGATGACTTTTGATCAAGATAGTCCAGATCAATTTTGCTGCTATTATAATTGTCATGGGGGCCAAAGAC
>JAVLUX010000014.1:17682929-17947929 GCA_032164185.1 Moxostoma hubbsi | reverse complement strand
AGGAATGTTTCCAACATCTTGTGGAATCCATGCCACGAAGAATTGAGGCTGTTTTGAGAGCAAAGGGAGGCCCTACCCAGTATTATTATAGTGCTCCTAATTAGGTGCTCTATAAGTGTATATCTACCAAGAAATTTGTTTCTTGTGCTTAAATGGTGCTTGTTTAACAAAACCAGAGTAGATTTTATTGTTTGTCATTACATCATATATTCAGGTCATGGGTCAATATCGACATCCCCAGATTAAGTATGTCCGGAATACGTACTCTCATGCATACCTAAAAATATTTACAGTTTTACCGGCCGAGAAGTACATCCTTCAAAATCCCTCCCTTAAATAAGGTACATACTCTGACAGTATGCGATTTCGGATGCAGGGCATATTTGGTAGAACTTCACCATGACAGAAGAAAACAGGCTTCAGAGTAACTTAAGAATAAAGTTGTTTCAAAGGCTTTGGGCCATTACTATATAATCATACTTGTGTGTGATTGGACTTCCTGTGTCTGAAGCAGCTCAACTGCAGGGATAGCTTCACCCTGCCCAAAAATTCCACAGATTTGTGCATCTCAAGCGGCGATGATCCTCTATATGTAGGTCACTGGCTTTTATAAATGATCTTAAAATAAGTCTTCTTGCAAGCATGCTTTTAGGGGAAACTTACCACTGACCTGATAACAGTGGATATTCAGCTCAATGGAAGAATCTAGACTATAAAGGATTAACCGCTGTCTGGTCTCCTTTATACACAGAGGAGACCAGACAGTGACAGCACTCCAAATAACTGAGGTGGTGCTAGACAACACCAAGCCACAATTTGAAAATAACATTCACCTACACTTGAAGGGCAAACTTCGTTGAGAGATTTAATTTGACATGAAGATTCTATTGGGAGAAGGTTTCGAAAATAAAAGATTTGAGAAGAAAAGATCCAAAAAGACAAAATTTGATTTAATTCAACAAAATTAGAGAAGATGTGATTCAATTAAATATGATTAAGATTATTTAATTTGACAATAAACAATTACATTTGGGAGAAGATTTAATTTGACAAGGGAAGATATGATTTGAGAATAAAAGATTAGAGACATGAAGATCTGAAAAGACTAAATTTGATTCAACAAGATTAGATACGATGAGAGAAGATTCAAGAAGATATGATTCGATTAGAAATAGGGATCCAATACCTGGATCGGTATCGGCTCCGATACTGAAGTTTTTAGACAGATCGGGTATCGGTCAGATGAGCCCGATCCAATGAATTAGTCTTGTTCGTTACTGTCAAGCTAAAAAAAAAAAGGACATAAATGATCATACTGTGAACTTGCCTAATAATATATATATATTATATATATATATATATATATATATATATTATTTGTTTACAATGAAGTTGAATGGGTTCCAAAAAATAACTGTGTGAATTAAAAGTAAGATGATATCGAACAAAAAAAGAGATCTGAATCCTTTAAAGACCAGATACAAGTTTAAATAAATTTGGCAAAAAAAAAAAAATACTGCTTTTCTACTGATGACTTATACTGGAATTACTGGAAGTGTTTCTTAATAAGCTATAATTTATATTGAAATAATGTGAGGTTTGTGTTTCTTTCCATATTAAAAGAGCAAACCCAATTAGTTCCACAAAATAATGTAAAGATATTCAAAAGTGATTATGCAAAAAAAAACAACACTGGTATCGGATCGGGATCAGTATCGGCCGATACAGAGATTTCCGATATCGGAAGACAAAAAGTGGTATCGGTGCATCCCTAATTATAAAGATTTGATCGGACAGAAGATATAATTTCACAATGTAGAATTTGATTCAAGAAGGTTAGAATTGTTCTTTAGATTCAACAAGATTAGATACGATGAGAGAAGATTCAAGAAGATATGGTTCGATTTGACAAAATTTCAAGAAAAGTAAACAGGAGGAGATTAAATTTGATAAGAGAAGATTTGATTCGATGAGAGATTAAATTTGACAAGAAAAGAATTTAATGGAGATAGTTTAATTTCACAATGTAGGAGGAGGATTTGAGAAGGTTCAAGGAGATCTGAAAAGATTATATTTGATTCAACAAAATTAGATATGATAAGAGAAGATTCAAGATACAATTCTATTTGACAAGAGAGGATTTCATCCGAGAGATTTCATTTGACAAGGGAAGATATGATTTAAGGAGAAGATCAGACAAAATTTGATTCAACAAGATTAGATTCAACTAAGAGAAAAACAGAAAATTTGATTTGATTGATTTGACAAGAGAATATTCAATTAGATGAAAAAGATGGAAAGATTTAATTGTGAGACCATTCAAGAAGAGAAGTTCAGAGAATACAAAAATATATATATATTTTTTTATACAAGATTGGATTTGATATGGGGAGATTCAAGAAGATTCAACTCAATATAAGAAAAGTCAATAAGAGAAGATTCGTTTTGACGATAGATGCTTTGATTCGACAAAAGAACATTTTATTTAATTCGAGAAGATTTGAGAATAGAAGATCCAAGAAGACGATTTTATTTGATTAAAAAAATATTCAATGAGAGATTTGATTCGATTCAATTCGAGTCTAGATTAGACTACAAAATAAAAGAGAAGGGAAGCAAAGAGAAGAGATTGCATGACAAAAATAAAGAAAGAGATTTATTTTTAAGTTCTTGTTCTGCTCTCTGTCTGCAGTGAACTAGACTGTCAAATTGAAGTTTAGAACACATTAGTACTATCTCTACCCCCCTCCACCCGTCTCATACTTTATCTCCCTGCTCTTTCTCTGCATTCCATTCCAGGCAGGGCAGAGAAATGCAGTCTGTAGGAGGAACAGAGCAGAGGAGGATGGGAAGGGAGGGGGTAGGAGTGAGAGGAGATGAGCTTTGAATATCAGCACAAAAAAACAAAAACATAATGAGTTTGAAAAGCACAACACGACTCCCCTTATGAACATATTTTTTACGGCTGGGATGAATCATTAAACCTAAATTCATGCCAAAGCCCAAAGCTAATCCCTTAATTCCCAGACTAAGGTTCTAAACCTGATCTGCTGCTCACCTGTGAAAGCATTGGTGGCCGGTAGGTCAGCCTCCTGCATACTGCTCCTGCCGCTCTGCCCGTGTGTGTGCCCACGTTATTGGCTCTGATTGCCTGAGGGCTCCTGGGGGCCGAACAGCCACCGTGCTGCCATTCTCACCTCATGAGTCCATGACTCCTGCTCCGGCCACTGCCCTCTCCCTCCTCAAAGGGCAAATTATCTCCAGAGAAAGGCAGAAGGGGACTAAAAAGTCTTCAGTAACAGTAGGGCTCTTTTTAGTAGGAATCAGATGGGTTGCCAGGGCAACCAGCACACCAATTACCCTCCCAGCCAGAGCCAGCCAGCCATAGCTGTGTGTGTGTGTGAGAGAGAGAGAGAGAAATATCCAGACAGATACTTGATTGAAAGCAGGTGTTTGATAGTTGTTTTAGGTAGGGAACGTGTAGTTGCTGCTGCTTGTCCTGGGTGGATAAACTCTTCTCAGTGTACCAGCATGCTAATCAGCCTGCCCCACCTCATCCTTCAGCTCGCAATCTCACTGTGAGACAGAGAGAGAGAGAGAGAGAGAGAGAGAGAGAGAGAGAGTGAGAGTGTGTGTGTGTGTGTGTGTGTGTGTATGTGTGTGAGAAAGAGACAAAAATAGAGAGGTAGAAAGAAAATCAGTTAACTGGCTAAAATACAAACAACCCAAAAAAAAAAAAAAAAAAAAAAAAAAAAAAAAAAAAAAATCACTGGCAAAAGGTAAACAACTCTCTTACAAACATTAACCATGGTTACCGGTATAGTTTTGAACATTTATTTTTACTACAGTAAAATTATAATAATGAGGAACTGAAATCTTTGTTTTAGAATCTTTTCATTTTGTACTTATAAAACATTTTTGCACTACTGTTTTTGCAGTTCAAAACAACAGAACTTACATTTTACATGTATGTACTGTATATGACAGAACATTACAAATTCATACTATGCAGTTGTTGAGCAATTCCACAGAAATATCAACCACATCATGGAAAAATAAAAAGTTTAAACCAAAGGAACAAAACCTTTTAAATTCTGTATTAAAGTTGTATAATTGTCAATGGGTAATGCCACCCAGACTGCTAGAGGGTGCGGCGTACTCACACAATGACTGAATCGCTGAATGTACAAACACAGCCTTTTAAGATTTAGTAATCACGCAAGGCCATATTGCGATTTCAAACTTAATTGAATTAATCATGCAGCATTAATGGATATCATACCGATTTGTCAGAAGTCAAAGTCTGCTGGTGTCAAAGCGTTTTGGATGGTTTCCCTCATCATATCCCCTATAAGTAAGTGCCATTTTCACAACTGGCACGTCCGTTTATGGGGGGTTTTCTGCATTAACATAAGAACTAGAAAGAAAGAAATGAAATATTACATGTTCTTTGGAGTGCCAACCCTTCTTGATTGTGCATTTAAATTAACCATCTGTGATATATTTTTGTGTTTTCATGCTTAGAACCGATATGCTGATGGTTTTAATTTGGTCAATAATTGGCTGATAAATATTGGCAGCCGATACGTTGGTGCATCCCTAGTTTTGGGATATATCACATTAAAAGAAATGCTGTATTAAAACACTTTACACAAATAAAATTTCCAAAATGCACAGAAATAACTCTGTGCTAATATTTTTTTTAATTCTTTTCTAAACTTCTATTTAATTCTATAAACTTCTATCACCATAGTTTTTCCATGGTACATTCTTATGGTAATTCAATAAATGTATAAGGTAGTAACTACAATTATTGAACAATAAAACTGTTACATTGGTATTTGATGAATTAATATGATGACTAAATGAAATAACCTCTTTTTTCATGTCAATCATCATGTTATCATATTTTGTTTTTGACTCTTCAAAACCTTCAATTTGGCTCTTAAAAATGTTGGCCTGTCATGTGTTCAACAGACCCAGTCCATGTTCAATGGAAATTATTTATGGTTGAACATTGACAAATCTTCTGTATCTCTTTAGAATTATGCTTTAAAAAGTACAAAGTAAACTGATGAATAATAAGGAAACTGGCAAAATAATGGCATTGGTGTCGGCCTATGTCTTTGCTAAAATGGGTATCGTCAAAAAAGTGCACCCCTACCCAAAACACACATACAAATACATGGATGGAAACCCAGCTACTAATGGCATGATGCATTATACCACTATGGTCATTTTTCGTAAGGGCATGAAAACTATGGTTATATGGTATGAAGAGATGGAAGTGAAGGTCCGTGAAGAGATGGACATTAGTGTCTACAATCCCCAGCAAGAGCATCAGCAGTTAATGACCATTACATACCACACTACCCCACTTTACTGGACACGAGTTATCACAGAAAATATTTCTTCATATCATTGACTGAACTTCTTAGAAAAAACACTCCAATTTGGCTTGGAAAAGACTAGAGCAACAGACAAGGATGAACATGTCCTCAGTCAACCTTTAAAGCTCTCTGACATCCCAGTGGACGTCATGCTGAGCCAAGACTGCAGACCAAGGAGAGGCTGTGTTACTTAGAAACACGGCAGAACCTCACCTCATCTGACTCCTGCCACGCACAGCTCCATCACGCAATAAATTACATTCCACACATGTAAAACAAGAGAACGTCGTCCAGATCAAACAAACACTGAGATGCACACAATCAAGCAAGGTTGTTTCAGGACACCACTACTACAGCAGACACAGATAAGGCAGATGAACATTTGCCAGATGTTTAGATTTACTTTTCTTCATTGTTATCTCTTTGTTTTCCAGTATGTCCCTTCCTACATGGTTCTGCTCTCAGAGTTGGGAACGAAAAAGGCTCTGCTTTGGAGAAAACCAATAATGTATCTACATTTTCCTGTAGAGTCAAAGGGATGCATCAACTGAAAGAATGTGGACTGAATGCAGGCTTTTGACTCCATTCGATAAAAGCTTTGAAGTTACAATCTGAAGACACTACTTTTTATAATAAATTTAATTGTTCCAGATTATGGATATGCAACTAGTTAAGGAAGCCCTGAATAATTATACAGGTTTTTTTTTTGGCAGGATGTGTTTCATTTACAAAGATGGAAAGAGCTCAACACAATGGAAAAAAAGGAGTTTCAAGATGCATTTTTAAAACTTTAAGCTATTAATCCATAACAGAGCTTCTTTAATAAGAAAACATCTCTAGAATTTAGAAAGTGTGGTGAGCTTTTACTTATAAGAAGACATTCTTCACATTTCTGGTATTCAAGATCAGAAGAATGTTGGACCATGGTAGTTGGACTATACTTCTAAAAATATAAGTTCCCTCTGACTCACAGTGGTTTGTTTTTTCTTCTTGGATGTGTGACATCTATATTCAATGTTTATACCAGATTCTTTTTGATGCTAAAAAAAAAACAGATGTTCAAGTTTTAGGTTTTGGGTAACAAAATGATAGAAACCCATCTTCATTGGTTTGGATTACACCTGATAGAAGTCATCAGTAAGAAGCACAGGTTAATGACATAAGAAATGACACATTAAAACATACAGTGGGATAAATGTTACTGTCGAGATGAGCAAAAGTGCTACGTTGATTATGTACTGAACAGAGTGTAATTAATTTGACTTAAAACTGATTTCTGATTAGAACTTATTTCACATGACTTAGAACTGCTCAAACTCAGAACTGTATCCAAATCTGTCAGAACACTGGCACTCTGTTCCACTCTGGTCCTGGAACATCTTAATTTTTTGCATATGTGAGAATGTTTTTACACACAAGTATTATCTGCTAATTTAGACATTAAAAGGTTGTAAAGTTATTGTGTGCATTTGTTGACATCAGGTTTCTTATTTGCTAGTATGGCTGACAGCATGACGACCTAGAGTGCTCTGACACACTGTGCATTTGTGCTTACGTAGATGTTGGGAGATGCAAAACATTTTCCCTAAAGCTGAAATACATTTTTTAAATGTTAAAAACGTTCTCCTCTCCCAGCTAAACGTACCAGACCAACAGAGACTGACATTGGCTCAATTAATGATGTGGTTTTGGGGTGCGACTAGTCTCAGCCTCATAAGGCATGCCAGCGGACTGCCCACAGTTATGTCTGTGAAACTCTGTGTTTTCTATGCTGTACTTAGACATATTTTCTGCTATTTTTCTGTGTGTTTTCTGTGCAATCACTGGTGGGACTGCCATGCCATTATATAAATGATTTCTTTCCCCATGTCAGTCTTTATATTGGTTTCACATATCTCAGAAACCTCACACCTAAAACGCATGTAATGGCAAAACTGACTGTGATTGATTGCTTTACATGTCAGTTAGACAATTTTTCCTGTCTAAGTGGCCCATTCTTGGCCAATCTAAGCTGCTATACTGTCCAGACCTTTGCTGTTTTAGTCAAAGGTCTGGTTATGTGAAACTCTCTTTTGTTTCAACCAATGCAAGGTGGGGCTTTTTATGGTATCTGTTTAAAAACATAAATTAAGTCATATTTTTGCAGTTTGCAGCATTTGTTGATGCTAATATTTAAAGGTATTTTGGATCGTTATGAACCAAAAACAAATATTCAGCAAATCACTTTCAGGCCCTGCTCTCTTCTAGAGTCTCAGAATAGGAACCACAGATTACCTATGGCCATGTAGGTCACGTACACAATACAAAGTTTTGGTAGTGACAAATATGGGAGTGAATCCCCTAAATTTTCATTCTATATGTGAACGGAATGCAATCCCGCAACTGACGACTAACTGCAGCCTGTGCCAGCTAGATATCACTTCAGTCTGCTTCGATGGACTTCAAAGAGGATAAACTGATGCCAGCACCAACATGACATGGGATACTTCACTGGACACTGCCTGAATCTTGGACTTAAAAAGGACCTGATCTGCGACCGCTATTTTTTTTCTCAGTTACATTTTATCATGTGGCTTGTTGAGCGTGTTACTGCGGAGACCTAGCGTGTTTGGAGGCTTCATGCTATTCTCTGCGGCATCAACGCACAACTCACCAAGTGCCCTACTGAGAGCGAGAACCACATTATAGCGACCACAAGGAGATTCTACCCATCCTAAAATTGGTTGCTTGGGAAGCCTGAATGGAGTCACTGAGCACGCCCTGGATTCAAACTTGCAACTCCAGGCGTGGTAGTTAGCGTGTTTACTTGCTGAGCTACCCAGGCCCCTGTGCCCACTATTTTTGATCAAAGAGATTATCCACCACATGCTGTATATATTATCATCTGACAATGTTTACATGGCAATTCTGTTGACAGCAGTTATGTTTTTTTTCATGCGCGTCATGGCTGCTGTTAAACAGCATGCGTGTGCTTGCTAAACTGTATTGTACATGTTTACCCCGATACTGCCGGGCTAATGAGAGAAACTACAGTGAAGGGACTGGAATATTTGAATGAATCAGGACATACCTCTGTAAGTGATTTGCACCAGTAGAGGATGGTCCCATCACCAACACACCATTAACTAGTTGTTCAGTTCTGTACAGACTATGTGGAATTTCTGAAAATGCAGTAATTAATCTCTTATTTTATCAAATTGTGTGTGTACAGAACAGGACTAAGCACTAAAAGGTGAATTGACAACCTAATGTTGCCGTACGTGGCCGTATACACTGCAAGTAAATTCGGTTGTCAGTTCACCACAGTTTGATCAAATAAGGGAGTGAAAACCACATTCTACAGTCAATTTAACTCCCAAAAAATTCAGGCAGTGACAACCAAATTTTCAGAAAATCCACATAGTGTGTATGAAACCAAACTGAACAACTAGCTGTTAATGATATTAACGACGTGTGTGAAATGTGTCCATCTTTTACTGGTGCAAATCATACTTACCGAGGTATGTGTCTTCATTTAGTCATATATTCCACTCCCTCCACGTAATGTCTCTCATCAGCCTGACGATCTTGGGGTTTTTTGATGGCAACTAACTAAGCAATGTCAGATGATAATACATCTCTGGTGGATAATATATTTTCTCAAAAAAATATCTTAATAGTAATTAATAGAATGATAGTAGAAAGAATGATATTCCCAGTGGGTCAGTTTACATACACTTTGTTAGTATGTGGAAGCACTGCTTTAAATTTTTTAAATTGGGTCAAACATTTTGGATAAATTTCCACAATCTCCTCACATTAAGTTGCTGGAATTTTGTCCCATTCCTCCAGACAGAACTGGTGTGACGGAGTAGTCCTCCTTGCTCGCATAAACTTTTTCATTTCTGCCCACAAATGTATCGGATTGAGGTCAGGGCTTTGTGATGGCCAATCCAATACCTTGACTTTGCTGTCCTTCAGCCATTTTAACACAGCTTTGGAGGTATGCTTGGGGTAATTGTCCATTTGGAAGACCCATTTGCAACAGAGCTTTAATTTCCTGGTTGACGTCTTGAGATGTCGCTTCAATATATTCACAAAATTTTCCTTCCTCATGATGCCATCTATTTTGTGAAGTGCACTAGTCCCTCCTGCATCAAAAGCACCCCCAGAACATTATACTGCCACCCCCATGGTTAACAGTTGGGATGGTGTTCTTCGGCTTGCAAGCCTCACCCTTTTTTCTCCAAACATGGTCGTTATGGCCAAACAGTTCAATTTTTCAACTTTCAACTGGCAAACTGTAGTCTGGCTTTTATAAGGTGGTTTTGGAACAGTGGCTTCTTCCTTGCTGAGTAGTTTTTCAGGTGTGGCACGGTGGAGGGCGGGACCGGTGCGTGATTACGCACGCCCGGTCCCGTATTAGGCTAATTAAGCCGTCAAGAGGGATAAAGGCCACTCGCAGACGGCGATCGAGAGAGAGAGCTCAATTACGGACGTCCGTTATTTTATGCGTTTGTCTTTTGAGTTCTCCATTAAACCTTTAAGTTTATATGTTAAGCCGGTTTCTCGCCTCTTCCTTGCCCATGAATTATGATCTGTGTTACATCAGGTTATGTCAATATAGGACTCGTTTTACTGTGGATACAGATACTTGTCTACCAGCTTCCTCCAGCATCTTCATAAGGTTCTTTGCTGTTGTTCTGGTATTGATTTGCACTTTTTGCAACATACCATGTTTATCTCTAGGAGACAGAACTCCATGGTGTTTATACATGCGCACAATTGTTTGTACATATGAACAAATGTTTCAAAAACAAAATAATTTGGAAATTGCTCCCAAGAATGAACCAGACTTGTGGAGGTCCACAATTTTGTTTCTGAGGTCTTAAATTATTTATTTTGATTTTCCCATAATTTCAAGCAAAGAGGCACAGAGTTTGAAGGTAGGCCTTAAAATGCATCCACAGGTACACCTCCAATTCAGTACACCTCCTATAAGATGTTAATTTGCTTATTGTCGAAAAGCTTGAATTTTCAGGAATTTTCCAAACTGCTTAAAAGGCACAATTAACTTAGTGAATGTACATTTCTGACCCACTGGAACAGTGATATAATCAATTCAAAGTGAAACAATCTGTCTGCAAACAATTGTCAGAAACATTACTCATGTCATGCACAAAGCAGATGTCCTAAACAACTTGCCAAAACTATAGTTTGCTAATATTAAATCTTTGGAGTTGTTAAAAAAAATATATTTGTATGATTTTTTTTATGACTTCAACCTAAGTGCATGTATACTTCTGACTTCAACTGTAAATGTGATTGTAACTCACAAAACTTTGTAGTGTGTATGTGACCTTAATGTAGTGAAAATTAACAATGTACCAATGTAAAAGCCAATATCGGTTCCTGCTGATAAAAGGAATTATCTGTGTTATCGTACATCAGCCGATAATCTGACCAAATTATTTCCTTTTAAAAAGTGGTGAAAAATGTGAAAATCAGAAAATTTGCCTACAAATCGTGTAGTGTGCAAAAAAAATTATTGAGTGGAATTACTTAAAATTGGGTGACAATGACAACAGATTTGAAATTTGTGAGCTTTGCACTGCTAGAATTTCACAAGGTGGAATAACCATTAAAACTTTAACGCAACTCTCATGACTTATCTTTAAAGTTAACACAGCAAGGAATATGATTAATTTGTTAAATTAGCTAAAGCCGAGGCTGAATTCTGAATTCTCACTTAGTTAAAGAACATTAAACAAAAATGTGAATGTGAGCCTAACAAGAGGCTATTTTGAATGTTAATATTATCTAATTATGTGCTTTTAATTTCAATGATTTGTTTATAACTAAGACCAATTACTGTGAAACATGGAACACATGTAGAGAATAAAGTTATTAATTAAATTTCTTTGGAAGTTGTGCAATTAATTATTTATTCAGTGATTTGTATCAATGTAGCACAAAAAAGCTGATCCACCAAAGTATTGGCAGATGTTGTTTTGGACATTGGTATCGGCACACAAATATTATATCTTTGCATCCCTCGTGAAAATGTAGACAGGCAGTCAAGAAGCTTACCAGACAGAATTACATTAGAGCACACAACAGAGAGTATACTCCTCCACTTGTGGAAGTGTCTCTTAAAGCACTCCGCTTGATTAGACTGAACAGCAGCCATGCTAAAATCAACTAAAATGACTGCAATAAACCTGCTAAAACATTGTCTGTCTCTGTCTGTTTGCTGGATGTGTAATGTGATATCAGCAGGGGGTCTACCCCTTTTTCTCTCTTTCTGTGCCTGGGTAAGTCATGACGAAGCTCTAAGGAACAACTACAGTATACTGATTCATACAGACAGACTCACAAATTATGACAGCCTACGAGAGACTGTGCTAACTGCGGTGTCTCTGGAATAGGTGTTAGGGTTAACTACACCTGATGGTGTCAGTGTATATTATAATGTACAGATATCCTCAGGTCAACGATATGCAGGAGTGTATCTGCTCCCAATTTAATCCTCCATTAATTCAATTAATTCAACACCAGGCAATGTGCTTTTAAAAAGCAAAATGGATTCCACTACCTCTACTTTTCTAATAGCTAAAAAGAATCAAATGATCTCAGGAAACATATGACACCTGTAGTTCTGATAACACAAACCACATTTCAATGGCCCAAGTTTGTGCATTGGGGTCATTGAACTATACATATGAAATTTACAGACATACAGAAATGAAACAACATGAGGGTTAATGAGAGTATATTATCAGATTTATTTATTTTTGGGTAAAATATTTTAGAAATCTGACCAGCTTGAAAGGAGTCACGCAAAATGATTATGAACTCACAAAGAGGGCCAAAACAATCAACGTAATCTTCAATTCATTTTGTCAACCAATTCTGGCAGTTCCATCTAGTCCAGATTGCCCAGCCAAAAAGGCATATACTGTATGAAGTTCATCCAACTTAAAGTGAAAGGATTCTTCGTCTCATATGCCTTCAAGGCCACCTCACCCATGTCTGCTGGTAATCAGACAATTTAGTCCTTTTCCTTGACAGGTCCTAAGATGACCTGACAACCAGGATCTGCAGGTTGGCAAATGTCAACTTAGCTGTCTGGGAAAGTCTGTTTTTTTGGTGTGTACATCTGTTTTAGTTGTGTGTATGTGACATTCCTGGAGTTTTGTGACAACCAACTGAGACTTGAGGTTAACAGATCACCAAGCAAAGCACAACAGAGAGAACTAGAGAGAGACAGACAGACAGAAGGACAGACAGATATACAGACAGTCAGAACAAATGATAAAGGCCGTAAAGGAGGGTAAGACAAGGAGGAAAGCCACATTGTACGTAGGAAGTATTTAGCAATTCAGGTTCAAATTTGGATTCATTTTAACGATTCTGTTAATGATTATTTTAGTAATTTGGAAAAGAAATACTTTGAAATAATGGTATGGAAATGGAAATGGTTGATATGCAAATAAACTCAAAATTTGCTTCAAAATGTATTCGCTAGGGTGAGGCATCTGAAGATCTGCATTATTCAAAATGTACATTAAGGTGCCGGAAACTGTATATTCGCATAAAAGATGACGTGTTATGACCATTTGTAAAGTGCGATGGCAATGCACTTATTGATTACTACAGGTGTGTTAAAGGCCCGACCAATGCACACAATTCTTCGAACATAGCCCTGGTTAGTTGGAAAATTTTAACGAGGCCACAAACTACAATTCAGTGAAGCATTGCCAATGACATAATAATAAGAATAATAAGAATAATAATACAATTACAAAAAATGGAAATGTGAATTCTGTGTTGTTGATTATAAATATAGAAACAATATATTTTAAGTTCACTGCAAAATATTCTGTAGTTTGAGGGTGTAGATTGACCGAATCGACTGCTTCATTCACAGTGCTTCATGGAAGTGGGCGGTTGCTGCTGGAATTTGTTGACCACAGTTATGATTGGTGTATCGCTCTCTGCTGGACCATGGGTAGTGTAATTGTTTACTAGGAATTCTGCTCTAAAACACATTTTTAAAACAATTAAGTTGAAATAACATGAACTGATGAATGTTATATGCTTATAAAGGCATATAACAACCTTAGAGCTCATGGTATGCAAGTTATGTTTGAAAATCAATTCGTCTATGGAAAAATGGATGGGATTTTAACTTCTGGCACCAGTTGCTAGTTTGACTGTTGCGCTTTATTGCAATTTTTCTGCAATGTCTCCAGGCAGCATTAAATAACAATGTTCAATTGCTCTTTTACAGTGAAAACAACTCTCCCTGAAGCTAGAAGGTAGTTTAGCTGTTCCATGACACAAGGCAGGCTCCCTCAAGATAACGTGCATAGCACAGTTGATGGAAAAACGCAATGTTTAGCATTTTCTTTAGTCACATTACATTTAGATGGAAACACTCTGATCATGATATACTGTATCTTTCGCACAATACATTCAGTAAATAACAGTGCAGGAACCATTGTCGTTCCATTTAAAAAGACAGAAGAATGCTATTTTTTGATTCGTTAATGGATCTAAAATGTGGTAAATCTGGCATTTTTCTTTTTTTTTTATGGAACCGATTCTGAATAAGAACTGCTTTTCAGTGCTGAACCCTAACTGTATGCCAAACACTGGCCTCAACACCTCTGTACAGACACTGGTTAGTTTAGAATAGATAACACAGAATAAATTTATGACAGCATGTCTGTCTTCACAGTGTCAGGTTGGGTGTTGTTTTGACAGCCTCTCCATTCCACCAATACTGCAGTATCTGCCCTCCCTCTTCAGCTCTCTATTTCTCCAACACTCTTACAACACTGTAATCATCATTATACATTTTAAGGACTTGGTTGCCCCTAGCAGTAATTTGAGTGACAGCACCTAATCCCACCTCTTATATAATTTGCCCCACCTGTGTTATTGAACAGTTTATTTAGCTTAACATTCAATAATAAATGGCCAAAAAGGCTAAATCTGGTATGAATTCAAGTATGTTTTATGCAATATGTTCGAGAATTCAGTTGCCTTAGCAACAGTGAATGAGATGACTTGCTTTCTGCACCCAAAAAGAAAAGTGATTACCCTTTAATTTAATGCACTAAATCTGAAAACATTAATGGGTTTATTCATCAGGTCAGGCCTTACATTGGTAACTGTATGACATGTTATTTTACCACAGAGCTGTTACAATACAAAAAGGTAGAGGGCAAAATTATTCCAATTTGGATATGGAATGTAAATATAGCCTAGACGGAAAAGGCTAAAATCAATCTGTCTTCAAAAGAACTATTTTTCAGAAAGTGTAAGAAAGACACACATTTACAGACTCATCTCAAACACAGACTACAAATAGTCTTTAAAGCAAATGTCTAATCAGTTTTAGGATCTCTCCTCTCAGCCAATCAATCAACAGCCTTCTGGGACTCCGCCTACAGCGTCTAGACAGCCTGACCTTTGCTGCTTCACTGCATTCTTCAGCAGTGCTCACCACAGAGATTAGTGAGGTCAAGTCTAGCACGAGCTCACACCAGACACTTGTTCTCCAGGGGTCTAACAGATGACATGATTTTTGACTGCTGAATAATTTGTAGATAGAGGATTTCAATAAACTTTTAATTAACTAAAGTATGTTTGGTAAGGTTTTAAACTGATTGTTTCAGCAGTAATACATATGTTGGTTTAAATTACCATCCTCATACTTTACTGTAACATTTTTGCATATACTGTATAATTTACAAGCAAAACAAAAAATCTGACAGATTTGAGTGGCATTGCTACACAGCTTGAGTAATAAAGTGGCTGGAGTAGCTCTGCAGCGAGTCAGCAATAGAACGGGGCATCAATTTACTGTTGCCGCGATGCACTGCAATGGACAATTCCAGTGTAGACAGCGTCATTGATACGAATGGGAAAAAATATTTTTGACATGACGCGCTGCTCGTGTTGGGTGTAGACAGGGTGTTAGTGTGAGAGGTTTGTCCAAATCCCCAAGGATGAGCAATAATAATTGTGATGCTACCACTAATGTTTGATTGATTGACACTAAGGTTGGTAGAGGCACAATATATCCTCAAAATGACATTGACATCAGCTCTGTCTGTTTTTGCTTGGTTCAAATGATGGGTCACCTTTTCAAAACAGTGAGGAGCGATTTAGCGAAGTAGAGATGCTGTAAATAATTAGTCCTAAAAGTTTCTGTTTGTAATGTCCTCTAAAGAAGCTGCAGTGTAATAGAGAGAATTAAAGAGAAAGCAAATGAGAGGGGTAGTGGGGGGGGTGTGCTTGGTGCAGAGTGCTGCAGTGTCCTGTATCAGAACACGTACATATACTAAAGCATCAATGACTGGAGGAGTTTCTCACTGGGTAAATCTCAACTCACATCTCAACCTAAACAAGGTTAAAAATACACACAAAGGGTTCTGCTGGAGTTTATGGTATCTGGATATGTACTGTACAGATGGGTTGTGCAAAACGACATATTTTTTAAAATCGAGTTAGTAGGTTGCCTGACTGATTGGACAGGTTGTTTAGGTTGCATTATAAGGCCATGTCCACTCTAATACGTTTTCATTTGAAAAACGTCTTTATCATTACGTTTTGGCCTTCCGTCCAAACAGATATGATGTTTTTGACAGCGAAAACTGAGCTTTTTGAAAATGCCCTCCCAAATGGATTAATTTGAAATCACTGATATATCTGAAAACGATGTGTTTGTTGTCATGTGACGCAGTAATATGATTAATTTAACTCAAAACAATCAAGATGGTAGCCTATGTTGTAGTACCTTTGCTGTGCTTTCTATTAACTTTGATAGCACTGTTAAAGATAAATGTTACTTTGTACAACCGTAACATTGCATTTAGTCAAAGGTGACGGGAAGTATACACGGAATTGCTGTCCGGCTACAGAACATGAGGACAACTATGTTTCAGACCACACATGGAATGCTGATTTTTCGTATGTGCAAAAACAGGATTTAAGAGTCTTTTATACATTTCAGTGTGGACGAGCAACTTTAAAAAAGCGCTTGAAAATGCTGTTTTCCCAATGTATCCGGATTAATGTGGACATAGCCTAGAACGCATTACTGCATTTAAAAAACAGCTAGTCGACAGCTCAATAGAATGGAACAAAATACAAGGGTCTGGAGAATATAGTTGGGCTTGAAATGGTATCTTTAAATACAATGCTCTTGGCAGAATATAAAAAAAATAAATAAAAAAAAACGGTGCAAGATCCAATGCGATGGTCAAATACATTTATCTAAATGTGTACGGCTGTAGCAGTTGTGCTTTAATAAAGGGATAGTTCACACCCCCCCCCCCCCCCAAAAAAAAAAATATGTCATTATTTACTCAACCTCATGTGAGTACTCAGCCAAACCCGTATGACTTTCTTTCATCAGTGCACAAAAAGAGATGTTAGAGTGTAGTATGACAGCCTCGAGGGGAGGTCACACCCAACATGTAAATTTTTTTTTCGTACAATGCAACTTCATCTCGTCGTTCGATGTCACGGTTCAGAGTTCACAAGGCTTGCACTTTGGTACGCAGCATCAGAAACTTCTTTGCATTAGGTTGCCTTTCCAGCCGCCAGCGTTCGGATGCGTTTCAATGGGTGAATGAAGCACAAAGTGTAGTGTGACCACCCCTTCAGTAACAATTCACTTTGAAACTAAATGGTGAGATTAACATACTGCCTATTATCTTTTGTGTTCCACGGAAGAAAGAAAGTTATATGGGTTTGGGACAACATGAATGTGAGTAAATGACGAGAACATTTTCATTTTGGGTGAACTATTACTTTAAAATGGATGAATTTAAAGATGCAGGTCATGCAACTTTTCCAAAAGGGATTTTTTTTTTTTATGTAAACAGATTAACTATATGCAAACTAACAGATTAACTACAGCAAAAAAATAAATATATATATATATATATATATAACAATCTGACTAATCGGCTATTCAGCTTTTGGAGTCCAAAAATAAGTTTTAAAAAAAAGTAACAGGTTAATTTGTTGTAGACTACTGCCAGTTCGGGAAGTTTAGCTCTATAATGACTGTATGAACTGAATAGCAAACATCTCCCTCCAATATATATATATATCCAATATGAATATAACAGGACAACATTTCCCCTCCTGTCCCAGCATGTCTCCATCTGTCTCCCAACACAGTATGCCAACCAGGGACCCCAGCCCTATCAGACAATCAATGCCATATGCCTCAGTTGCAGAGGCAGAAATAGTGTTTTTTTTTTTGTTTTTTTTTAAAAATGGAGTGGCACACAGAATATGAGGGGGTCGCAACACTAAAGCAAGTGCCCATGCATAGTTCTTATGGATTAATGTAACAAGCTTCATTGCAACAAGTACTAGTTTATTAATTGGAGTCACTGTAAAATTATAAATGTCCATGAATTTGTGATACTACTGCATTTCCACAGGAACCACATAGTAAACATTTTGATACCGATTTGCCAACTAAAAAAAAGTTACATTAAAAATAAGTAACACATTCTCTCTCTCCAGAGCACCAAGACATTGTCTATTAAACATCAATACATTCTAAATGCTCCTATGATTCATAGAACAGGCGATATGGTCTAAACGTCACCACCTTTGTTAAGTGTACCCATGGATGGAAAATGCATGCATATCCCATGTTATTCTGCTAATAAAGTCCTGTAGGCCTATCACCTTCGTAACAGCTGGAATAATCCATTTGAAAAATAAGATTAACACAAAGTTAGGTCTAAAAAATAAACTGTACAGAAAATTGTACTGTGGGTGGCAGTGCTGCAAAACACATGAATATTAATAATTTTGAATAACACCCAAATAAATATTTCACATAATATTGTAATTTCATTTCTACATCTGTAACTATCAGTCTTGGGATTTTGTTAATCAGTAGATGAATACATAGATCAGCACTCTGATTAAGAACATGACTGATTGATCTAGTGGTAGCTCTTTGCCTTTAGTTATTAGAGGTTTTGGATTCTAATTTGGAAAAATGTACATTTTATTTGAATAAAACAAGATTACATCTGTATGTCAGTGGATGGGTGTAATACTTTAAAAATAAAATGCAATAACAGATGCAGGGAGACGAGTGCAGTGGAAACACAGACACATTTATTGACAGTTCTGTATATGAAAGAACAGCGAACAAGATGACGGTCCACAATCAACCCTCTCCCATCACACAACCCAGCCATGAAACACTCAGGTTATATAGGGAAGAAACACGCTGCACACCAATGCTCCATCAACAATAAGCTCACCTGGTTACCCCACACCTGAAAGCGATTAAGAGAGAGGGAGAGAAAGAGAAAGACAACACATGAACGCACACTACACACACACACACACACACACACACACACACACACACACACACACACACAAAGCAATACGTTCAAGAATACCATCACAATGGTGGACATTTAAATTTGTGAGAGCCGCAGCAAAACTGCCAACAATAAACGACACTGATAACAGCCAAAGCAAACACTTATCATTAGAGCCCGACCGATATGGGATTTTTGAGACCGATACTGATTTTAGAGGGGGGAAATCCAACAATTACCGATATGGTGGCCGATATAGTTCATTTTTGAGCTGGAATGAAAACAGGCCTTTTCTATGTGGATTGTCCACTGACATGACTATGCAAAGGTACTCAGAAGGCTGCTTTCTTAAACAAATAGTTTTATCAAAGAATATTTGTCATAATTATTATACATTGTCAACAAATTCTAGAAATGAACAGAGAAAATACAAATACAATAAATAGCTAAATAAACATCAGTACTGTTTAGTGTCAGTCAAATCTGCAGTCATGTGTGCATTCAGTGAGAGTTTAAACAGTTTGACACGAATGAACCCTTATACAATGTCAAAATCAATGATAATATACATACATTCATTTTTAATACATTTGGATACTTATGCTGGGGTGGCAGATTGGGTGGCAATGCTTTTTCTTAGTGGCATTTGCCACCCCATGCCACCATGGTAGATCCCCCCCTGCTCTGTTCTGGGATTATCAGCAGGGATTAGCCTCAAGACTGAGAGAAACTATCCATTTCAATCTCATCCCAAACTGTGGTAACATCAAAACAGAGTAGAAACTCACTGTTCACTAAAACATAGATGTCTACAGCACTGGTTTATGCAGAATATGCACTGTGTTTCAGTGTTTGTTTCATAATGAGTGTAAGCAGTGAACTCATAGGTGGTATGACCTTTTTCATGGACCGACCCATAAGTGTCTGGCTGTGATCACTGCCTCCAAGTCTCTCTTTTTGGCTGTGGTGTCTCTTCTCTTGTCTAAGTATGCTCTGAGGGGATGCAAGTAATTTTAAGATCCTCCTGGGGGTCTTCGCTGAAGCATCCCATCACAGCTCTGAGCCCAGTTCTGCAGTGTTTAGGATAATGACAGACAGCGGGGTTTGGAGAAGGACAGCTGATCCCAGTTCAGCATGTGTGCGGCTCCTACCCAAAGCCCTTATGCCACCTGACGTTTCAGTGCCAGAGGCCAGATGATGTGGTTCGCAGCAAGACAGGAAGCTTGCCGTACGATGACTCTGCGTCAGACAGACGGCTCTCAGCAAGACAGGAAGCTTTCTTCCCACAAGCAGTGAGTGTTCCGGTCTGCAGTGGGCTGCTGTCCCAGCTCCCAGCCTCAAATCACTCACACCCCAACAGGATAGTGCTCAATTTACTGTGCTTCACCACTGCAACATATTCAAAGCACAATTTAACCACTTAGCTACAAAAAAAAAAAAAAAAAAAGCACAGACCAGTAATGGGTTGGATGACTAACTGAAATGGTCAGTTTTTAAATCTACCAACATGTTTACCACAGAAAAAAAGGATATTTTTAAATCCTTTCAAGTTTTCCAATGTTTCTGAGTAAATACCCTGCTGAAACAAATTATAATCTTTAACCTGTCTAAACTGGTTTTCTGGTCTTAGCTGGTCTCCAAGCCTGACCAGTAGAAAAGTGCCCAAAACCCCTTTAAAAACAGTCAACAGACCAGCCTGATAATGATGGAAGACCAAGATCAGCAAACTAGTTCAGGCATGATTTCATTTTATTCAGCTGGGTACCGTGCAAGACAAGTGTTTATTTAATTTCCATAATGTTTATTTCATTATGAAATATTGCCAATTGTTCACTCGGCCAATTGGTATCAGCCATTGAAAAATTCATATCAGCTAACTAATATTACAGACTCTTACCAAAATGGACAAAACTCAACTTGGAACAAATCAAGTTAAAAAAATTAAACCTCTTTGAGATCTTCCAGAACAGAGACATAAGAGACCCAAATTTAGCACTGAAACAAACTTTCAACAAACTACAAGACTGAATTCCAACCCATTTAAACAACCTGGCGCTACAAGCGAGTGGAATTTTCTCCAAATCAGATGTTGCTCTATCGCGTTTTAAATCAACAAAACCTACCTCTCCCAAAAAACGCAATTGCTGAAGGAACCACGTCATTTTGTGGTGCTTCTAGGACACTTTCGGCACTTCAGGACTCATGCCCCGATTCTTTGAAATGCAAGTGCAATGCTATATTAGCTGAGCTACCACGCATTTTATAACAAGCATGTGTTTATTAAAGTGAATTGTGTGAAAGCACGTTCTTTCACCAGGAAACTGCAGTGATACATACGAGTCAGATAAAAATAATTTAGCAAAAAGTAGGTACAATAACGTGTTTCCATGAGATCAGTTGTATTTACAGATAGTATAAGTGTGCACGCAAAAAGTTTTAAAATGTTTTGCTTTAAATGGTACAGAAAGAGTCCGGCGAGTTATTCGAACAGTCTGTAGACAACGGAGTGCACTTTGTGCAGATAGACAGACAGCTCTGCTGACAAACCGTAAGTCCTCTCCTTAAGTTTCTCTCACTCTTTGTATCGATTTATCATTCTTCAGCCCTTGAGCTCCACACGCTTCCATGACTCAATGTTACAATTGGCCTGATGCCACCGCAGATCCATCAGCCGACACTCTGACACACCTCATTGTCTCCCTAGAGCAGATGACATCACAGCTGGGACACAAGCTCATCTTTCAGGAGTGGAAAGTGTCCTTCTATGTGTGTCGATAAATGCCATTCAGGTGTAACGCTGAGGAACGGATCACATTCATAAATACAGAATGAACATGAGGCAAATACCATTCCAGACAAGCATGACATAGTTATGGACACAGAGCAAGAAAGAGTCAATGAGTAAATGCAAGAGAAAAGATAAGTGAAATGAGTGACGGCTTTAAAGGGATAGTTACCACAATAATGACAGTCTGTCGTTTTTTACATTTACATGTGGTTTCAAATCCACACCCATATCATTTTCAGTCTTCCTTAAAACATGTTTAAGGATTTCAAGGCTACACTTTTTTTTATATAATTAAAGTAAATGAATACAACCAAGAAACCACTATAAAAGTGTCAAAAATGTGGTATGTCTCCAGCAATTAATTCCACGATTCCCATCAAGTCAGTGAGTTTAACTCGAGAAACGACTCAGTCTGACTAAATGATTTAACGCCTGTTCACGCCAAATCTGTACCTATTTTGCAGACACACCTCTGAAGGAAGGTCTATTCATACGGAGTTTGTAAAAATATTAAATGAAAAATGTTTTCCCCCTCAACAGTAGATGGCGCTGTCTCCTGCCCGAACCCTTCAGCTGTTACAGGTTAATATAATAAAAGCTGTTAAAGCATTTATTTACCTAATTCGGCATAACTGTTTAATTCTTTCCATGGTGTTGATGCATTTTGAGGAGTATATAATTTGTATTTTTTATGCAAGTGAGATGTGTAAAGAGCACTGTTGCATAAATATATATCCTATTTATATTTGCACATGTATTTATCAATGAGTATCTTCCAAATGGACTCCAGAACTCAACTCAACCTAAAATAAAGGTTTATCAAATTACACAGAATCACCCTTACTAATATTTATCAAGATTTTACAGTAGTAACCCTAACTGCGATATTTTGCCAAACAAGTTGTAGTTTCATATTAAATAATCTATTAGACCTAATTTTTATTACAACAATTGTACCTAAAGTTTCTAAATATGTTTAGCCTACTATTTTTTCATACCAAACACTATAATTTATTATTATTTTTAGAAAGACTACCTAAATTGATATTTGGTCAATGCTGTCTATGGTCTAACCTCTTCTTATACGTCATTGCACTGCAAATACAAGGGCAAGTACTTCATGTAAAGGGCTTGATACATCCCCTTATACTTCAAAAACATGAACAAAACTATGCAGGAGAAAAGAAAATGTGACCCCAGCCTTCAACCACTTGATGGCCAATGTAAAATCTGGGTTCTGAAGCAAAACCAGTTGAGAACAACTGCCTTAAACAATGTCTGTTCCTCATACAAAGCTATTGTATGGCCTCAGAAAACGTGGGTTATAGTGATATAGACTACTATTATGACAGTCTTTATTTGGCCCATTATGTCATTTTGAGACTTGACAGTAGTAGTACTCATTCACTTTATATTATATGGAAAAGAGTGGCCAGGACATTCTTCAAAAAAGTATCTTTCCACATAAAACATAAAAAAGGTAATATTGGTCTGCAAAGACATGAGGGTGAGTAAATAACTACAGAACTTATTTTTTTTGTTGAACTAAAAAGCACCCTTGTGCAGCTCTGATGCACTCTATCTGGCAACGCATGGTACAATAATGTTTGTCTCTCTCAACTGGGCCAGAACCTGCAGCGCACAGGAAAGGACAAGAGAGCAGAATCTAAAACTGGGCCGAACACTAGTCACGACAGCCACTGGCAGCACACTCAGTCCAAGTCTGGACAGGGTCAGCTGACAGCCCCCCTCCCCCCTCTGTCTCACAAGTATAAAATATTAAAAACCAATTAATAAAGCCTGAATAACATGACATGTAATGTTTTCGACGTCACTGACATTATCCAGAATCCTCGCAGTGCGAGTTAGCGATTGTAAACTGGCCAAAACAAAATATCACGTCATTATATTATTCTTAGACAATTTTTCGTCTATCCAGAACGCTAAAGCGACATCATTACATCTCAAAGCCGTAAATTAGGCTAATAAACAATATATATATATATATATATATATATATATATATATATATATATATATATATATATATATATATACACACATATACACACACACACACACACTGCAGAAATGACTACATGACCATCGAATTTGAATTACTTCATTAAAAACCTGAAAAAGACATCACAGTTGATGGTGATACGGAAATACACAGTTCTGAAGTATACAAATAACCTACTTAATTTAATAGAGAATCCTAAAATAACAATGTTGAAAAAAATAAAAACAAAAAATACACCTTTTAAAATAAAATATATATAGAAAATAATAATTTTTATTATAAAAAAAATACATGTGATAAACTTTGATTATAAAATATGATTATTATAAAAGTCAATATGATACATATTGACTTTATACATTTTTTTTTTTTTTACATATCCTAAAATATTATACCTAAATATAATACATAATTATAGCATTATTTGATAATCAGCTCTTTAACGCAGAATATAGATGACAGCTCGCGCTTTGGCCCAAAAGGAGCCCGATTATGTCTAGATGACGAACTGGGTTACATTCTGTGTCCAGTTAAAACAACCGGCTGCGGTCTCCGTTAACTCACGAACTCTTATCCCCAATACTCCTTCTGTTAAAAGGATAATCTGATACATCCGAGGGTATAAATTGATCACTCAACATTCGCAAACTTGAACCTGCGCAATGGCCCGATCACTGGATTTTAGTTGTCAAGCTGGATGTGAAGTCAGAGGGTCCCAACAACTTTTCCTGCCCCAGTCTAAGCCCGCTGCGCTCCATATCTCTCTATCCGCGGGCACTGGCACAGTTGGCATCAACACGCACCTTTTGATGCCACCTTCACAAAACCACACAGATATGAGGAGAATATCAGCTCCTTACCTCTCAAAAGAGGAATCAGGAAATAGCACTGCGGATCCGCGGAGAGCAGAAGCTTGAGCCGTGTCGGCTGGTGATCCGGCGGAGATGACCTGGATTTCACCGCCAGACTCGAAAGCGTAAAAATAATCAGGCGCACAGAGACGAATGAAGCTAGCCACACTTATAGAGTGACTAATGGAGGACAGAGAAAGAGTTTTCAAAATAAAAGACTGAAATAATAACGGACGAAAAGAGAGTCTCTAAAATAAGAGTCCCAGACTATGGATGTGAGAAATTTCTTCAAACATTTTGATCATTCATTTATATGTTCTCTGATCATATTAATATAGAGACAACATTTGACAACATTTTATTAATATAGAGACAACATTTGTTCTTTTCACTTGTCACACCGCATTGGCCATTTGATATTAACGAGTGATGGCAAAAATTGTGAAAAACAAGTATTTGAACTTTAAACTTTATTCTATTTCTTAAAGTGTATTTTTGTTGTAATGAATGGGACCAATCTGTTAACGTCAAAATGCTGACTGTTTTAAAAGTATGGCCATAAGATATAAACAATATGTGCATTAACGTGATTTTAGTCTGATAAAATCGCTTACATTTTCTATGTAATGTTTTAGCTAATTTTACAACTTCGTTGCCATGACGACATAACCCTAAAACGACTGTAAGAAAGACAGTTTTAATAACTTCAAAGATCAAATAACACAATTTTTTTTATCAGAATAATTAATATATGTGGTTTTATAAAATTATAAGCTTAATACTTTTATCTTTAATCTCTACAAAAATTGGCCCCATTCACCCCATTGTAAGTGCCTCACAGTAACCTTAATTTTTGCTTTTATTAAAGAGGAACGAGTTTAAATGAATTTTTGTGGTACTTAACATTACTGTTCAAATGCTGTCGACTGAGTTTAACTGTCGATTTAAGAATATTCATTTAATTATTTTTTTACTCTAGTAAAAATAAAATGCAGAACAAAATGAAATCTATTTTTTGTCAATATAAAGGTTAGAATAAGCACAATAAACTATTTTCAATCCTTTGCTAATATATTTATATATATATATATATATATATATATATATATATATATATATATATATATATATATATATATATATATAGTTTACGTCAGAATACTTTCAATAATGTCATCCCTCTCAACTTGAAGCCTGAAAGCAAGGAGGGAGGAGAAATCTTTTTAAATATCGCCTCCTACTGGAATTAAGGTAAATTTAATTGGGGATAAATGAATGTTCCAGTTCAGTACAAGTTACACAGCATTTGTAGCATAAAATTGATTACCACAGAAAATTATTTTTATTAAAAAAAATTCAATGAAACATGGCAGTTGCAGTAAGTCACTTACATTGAAAGTGAATGGGGCCAGTCCATAAACATTAAAATACCCACTGTTTCAAAAGTATAGCCTCAATACATTAACAATATACATCATAACATGGTTTTAGTCAGATAACACCTATGTTCTAAATGATTTTAGTTTGTTAAAATCACTTACAATGTTTATCAGCATTACAGCGTCATGGCAACAAAGTTGAAATGTATAATGTTTACGTCTTGAGGCTATACTTTTGAAACAGTGCATTGTAATGTTTATGGTCTGGCCCAATTAATTTCCATTTCAAGTGCCTAACTGTAACTACCATTTCTGCTTTTTTTAAATAAGCAAGGGAAATTTTTTGTGGTAATCAACATTATGCCAGAAATTCTGGTGACACTTCTGAAGACATGGATTTAACCACTAGAGTCTTATGGATAATTTTTACTCTGCCTTTATGTGCTTTTATGAGCTTCAAAATGTAGGTACCATTCATTTGCATTGTGAAAAATCTTATGTGCCTAAGAAGTTTGCACAGTACTGTATTTATATATATATATAATCTGTCAATTTGAGGCATATCGTAACATTGTCATGGTAATAGAGAATTACGCCTATTTCTCAGCACATTTCCCCACTCTAATTATTTTATTAAGAACAGCATCCACAGGAAACATGATAACTCAATCAATTTATTTTAATTCAGTAATAGCTTTATTTTACCTCTAGGTGGCACAAGTGTAAAATATTTCACACTCCTTCTCAGTCCTAGAGAGAAGTGTGGAGTCTGCAATGCAAAACAAGTCTCATCGAACTCATGTTTTGCAAATCCAGACTCTTAGAGTCTTAGAAATACAGCTCAACATTTATGATTCTACAACCAGAATCCGACCAAGTGGAATCTAGATTTGTGGAGCTTGGGCTTGTCAATGAAACACAGACATTTAAGATACAGTGTAAGAGTGTCTCTTTTCCTCCAGAGACTTTTAAAGCTCAGAGCAGCCCCAGATTCCTAGATCTTCTTCTCGGCTTCGAGAAATGGATCCACTTAAAGCAGATCTCCCAGTCCCACAAACGCTTTACTGAAGGGACCAGACTGCTCTGGAAGAGATCCAGTAATTACTTGTTCAGTCTTGACGAGTCCGGTCCAGTCAGGCTTATCCATTAAATAAATCCAGAACCCTCTTCACAGGCACCTGTGTTCTGCAATGTAGCTTGAGTCAGTAAGTGAGTGAAAGGAGCCCATGAATATATAAGTATGTGCTGGTGTGTCTCTGGGGCGTCAGTCTGCTGTGCTGCCGTAATGTGCGTTGGTTTCCTCTTGCCTCTTTTCTAAACCACCCTAAGCCCAGGGCTAATGCAGCCGTGCCTGGCACAACATCTTCAGCCTGGCCTGGTCGATCACGTCCAGCAGGTTCTTGGCATCCACGGCAAGAGCATGTGCAGCTGTTAGCATCTGTTTCTTATAGTCCTGTTGCAGGCTGGTCATGACATACTGCTGAGCTAACTTCATCTTATTTATCAGCTCAGCCAAGTCAGAATTTAGAAGCTTCTGAGCCATTTCGATCTGCAAAAGAACAGCAAGAGTAATGGTTAGCTAAGTGTCGGTCCGTCTGATGCATTTTGCAATCTGGCAACCTATAATGTGATAGGCTGACTGCTAACAACTTCAAAGAGTAAAGGCACATAGGATTTTTTTATTCTGCCAGAAAACAAAGTTGTGTTTATAAGGTACCGGGTTGGGAGTTTTGTTGGTAACACTTTACAATAAGGTTCCATTTGTTAGCATTAGTTAACATGAACTAACAATGAACAGCTTCACAGCAATTATTAACCTTAATGTTAATTTCAACATACACTAATACATTATTCAAATCAAAAGTTGTGTTTGTTAGGATTAGTTAATGCACTATGAACTAACAAGAACTAACAATGAACAATTGTATTTTTTTTAACTACCAAAGATTAATAAATGCTGTAAAAAAATTACATGTTAATTGTTTGTTCATGATACCCATTGCATTAACTAATGTTAATGAATGGTACCTTATTGTGAAGTGTTACCATTTTGTTTGAGGCACTTACTAAGAAGTAAACAATATTTCCATGTCCAGAATTGTATATTTCGCTTTATGTCTGTAAATCACTATGAGCAGAAATTCTGGTCACAGAGTCAATACACATTTTCTGCTGTTTTTCAGAGTTATCTGAACAACCGTTCGGACTGCTGACCTATTATTTGAATGGCTATGCGAGACTACCGATAGCTGAGCAGGCAGAAAGGACATTGAGCATGAGGGTAGGTAGTGTATATGAGGGCATTTAGGGTTAGTTTGTGCATGTGTTTACCTCTCTGTGTGTGTGAGCTGGCAGTAAGGGTATGGTCTCATCCACAGTTGCCAGCAGTGTTCTCAGTGCTAATCCCACTTCCTGAAACACACACATTTCCATACAGAGAATGTATGAATTTGAAATATTATTCTAAATTCTGAATGAAAATCCTTCATACCAACTCCCTGGAAAACAAAAGATGCCTTTAGTGACCTTACAGTTTTGGGGAGACTAGGACTAGTTGTCACACAGGGAAGCTGTCAAAAGGGCTATAAATCTCAGCAACGATAAAATATGCAGTAAAAAGTCAAATTGTGTATGTTTGTGTTTTTGCTAGCAGAGGTTTTTGTATGTTAAAGTACTTTTTCACTATTATCATATTTTTGTTACAGCTCTTAGGTAAACAAGCAAACACAATCAATGCACACTGGCATACATTCAGGCAAGAGTCAACAACTGTATATTATGAAGGCAGAGTTTTACCGAAAGGTTAAGGCTATTAGAACAGTAAGTTTGGGGCATGTTGAAATAATGGTGAAAAAGTTCAACAGCTTTTTTTTTGTTGCCAAATCTTTAAGGTATGTGGCAATGTAGAAATAGACTCATAAAATATTTACTGTTTTTAAAAAGGGTGAAAAGGGTGTCCCCTATACTGTATGTATCTGTCTGTTTTGGTCATACCTTCACCATGGGCACATATTCCTCTGGAGGAGCTGGCTGGATTTTACTGGACATCTCAATCACAGCCTTCACCAGCCCTGTCACATTTTCATAGACTTTATCATTGGACCGATCCAAGTTAGCTGTTGGGGGAGGGTTGATCTCCTGAGGTTGAATCTAAATGGACATAAAATACATATTTCACACAAGTTTGAAAATACAAGTTTTCAAATGTTTGAAATGAATTTCAAACTGAATTTCATTACATCTATATGAACATATAATGTATGTGTGGATGTAAAAATATAGATAATCTACATTAATAAGGATTTAGAATTTTATTAAGTTTGTATTATCAAATTAATGTTACTGGACAGTCTGTTATGGTACAGATTTTATATGTTTGACACTAGGTGAGAGCAAAAGCAACTTTTGGAGACCAATCACTCTTTTAAATACTGAGCTGAATTGATATCCCTCTGCACACCCTTGATAGGACAACAAAATGAAAAAAGTTCTAATAAAGTACGCCCATCTTGAGAGAATGAGGCAATATTTAAATGGAAACTTTCATGTCCTAGCAGGCTCTCATAAGTATGATTTAAAATACTGGCTAGCTCAACAAAGAAGCGGACCCTGGGGCCTGGGTAGCTCAGTGAGTAAAGATGCTGTGTGTTGAGTGACTCCAGCCAGGTCTCCAAAGCAACCAAATTGGCCCAGTTGCTAGGGAGGGTAGAGTCACATGGGGTAACCTCCTCGCGGTCACTATAATGTGTTTCACTCTCAGTGGGGCTCGTGGTGAATTGTGTGTGGATGCCGCGGTGGATGGAATAAAGCCTCCATATGCACTATGTCTCCGCGATAACGCTCAACAAGCAATTTGATAAGATGCATGGGTAGAGGGTCTCAGACATGGAGGCAACTGAGATTCGTCCTCCGCCACCCGGATTGAGGCGAGTCACTACCCCACCAAGAGGACTTAGAGTGCATTGGGAATTTGGCATTACATATTGGGGAGAAAAAAATTAAATAAAAAATAAGCAGACCCAAATATCAAATTTATCCCAACCAAATGACCCATAGCCTCCACTAGATGGCACTACAAAAGTACTAAACCTAGAAAAGCACATGGGGCAGTATATATAAAGGCACTTAAGAGTAAAATTTTAGACTTACAGTAAGTGTCAAAATACTAAGAATGGCATCATTTTGCTCTTATTCCTAGGTGCTGTAAACAATTTTAGCCATTCTAGAACTCCCAGGAGACAATGATTTAGATGCCCCATCTTTCCGAAACACTTCCCCCCCAAAGATAGCGTTGAGACCATCACCTTCTCATGATTGTAGTAATAGTAGCAAAAAAACTGTTATGAACCTATGACATAAAAAATTAATAAACCGCTTCAACTACTACACTATGAGAATGTGCAAAATTATTGACAGGCAGGAAACACATCACAGTCTTCTGACTGGCTGACTAAAGAATGTGTCTGTGGTCCGTAGTCACATTTTTCTTTGCTGTTTACACAGTCTAGTGCTGCCACAGAGACTGGTGAGATATCTCAGGATGCTTATTCCAGTGATATCTTTCAGGGAGTAGCACATTTTTCTGTATCCATTACATAAAATAATCACTTACAGAACCTTTAAGAATAAGTGTCATGCTTAAATGTTTAGAAGTGTTAAGACATGGTCTCAGCTCCCAAATTATTTAAGAGTGCTGGGCAGGTATGTGTTATGTTGAAACCGCACACTCTGCACACCAAAATGTTTGTATCCTTCAATTTGCACATGGTTTGGAGGAGATCGTTGATCTAAGATCATGTCCGTAACCAGCTATGCAGTGCACATAATCTTTAACTAAATATAAAAATGTTTTAATAAAAGGTTGTAAATTACAGTTCAGAGGTCCAGCCCGCGGCTGAAGTAGCATACATGGCGCTGTCACATGTTACTTTTCTCAGCGCTGGTCAGGATGGACAAATCACAGTTGTTTATTATCACTGGATAAGAAATGATTGTACAGATACTTCTGTGGTGGTTTTCCATACACAGGTACAAATCATTGGGATTGTCAGCTTTTTAATTCAGTTATTAGATGTCTTATGGATAACGTTTATGCTGCCTTTATGTGCTTTTTTAGCTTAAACATTTGCATTGTATGGACCAACAGAGCTGAGATAGTATTCTAAAAAAATCATACTCATCTGTGATGAATGAGGGTGAGTAAATGATTAGAGAACTTCCTTTTTTGGGGAGAACTATTCCTTTAAGAATCAGGCTTAGACTTTGCTGAAAATTACTATATAATAATAAAAAGAGCAAACTCTTACACAAAGTCTTACGTTTTGCTAAAAAGTCATTTTATTCAAAGCTTAGGACTACTTTTAATTGAGAAGTGTTATACACATGGCCCCTGATCTCAGTCTAAACAAAGGACATGCACTGAGATACAGATCTATACAGACAATTTAGTTCCATTAAGTACATAATTGAGTTATGATTATAAATGATATGCTTGAGTAATGACATGGCAACTGGTTAGAGATGGCACAAACACAGACAGAGACACATAACACTGAATCTACAGGTGGTCTTACCCTCCAGGGCTACCAGTACAAAAACAGAGGAAGAACAGAGGTAAAGAGGGCAAAAAGAGTGCAAAGAGAAAGAAAAAAAGAAATAAAGGGATTAATGAATATAACTTTACATATTCATGCTGCAAAGAGAGAAAGTGAAAACAGCCTGGACTTACTGCATAATTCAGTGTACAAGTCAATATAAAGTATTTCAATCTCACAATTGTTTTTTTATTGCTTGCCGAATATGTTGCACTTTATATGTTATATGTTTTTTTTTACTCACCCTCTTGCTGTTCCGAACCCAAAACCTCATTTCTTTCTTACAAGAAAAAAAAAGGACATGTTAGGCAGAATGTTAGCCTCAGTCCCCATTCACTTTCATTGTGTGGAAAAAAGATGCAATTAAAGAGAATGGTGACTTAGACCAACATTCTGTCTATAAAAAAAAGAAAGTCATACAGGTTTGGTACAACATTAGGTTGAGTAAATGCTAACAGAATTTTCATTTTGAGGGATCTTTCCCTTTAAAAAAAAAGAATTACGTTGACCAAACACAGAGCTTGGAATTTCTACATTATTTCCATGTGCAAGTCAATATATTTAGACAATCCAATCTCGCATTTAAAGAAAAAAAAAGATTTTCCACTGACCAAACACACATATACGTCAAACTCTTAAAACAACAATAAAAACTATAAAATTGCAAAGCAGACTAGAATTATGTAGGCATTGTTTCTAATTATATTTTCCATTCTGCATTGCATTTCTGCTTTTGACTGCAAGACCCCATGCACACTGACCCACAGCCTCAGAAAAACACAATGGAATGGAAACTGCTGGGCTCTTGTTGTGCAGGGATCATTTTAAGAGAGACCCCGCAGAGCATTTGTGTATGTGTTTGTAAAAGGGGCTTTAGGAATGAAGATTGTTTTAATGAGGCTTGGCAAACAGTATCTGTTGGCATGCTAGCTGCTCCTAAAGGCAACCCATGAGTACAAATGCTGTTTTTCAGTGCGCGTGTGTGTGGATTTGGTGGGAATAAAAACTTTGTGGTTCAAAACAGCAAGCAGTGATTATTGTAAATTTGCACGGGCTCACTGCTCATCCAAAATAGAGGTATTTTCCATGCGGGTGTGTAAATATGCCTTGGCAAATACTGACTAGCTTTTCATTTTGAAGGCACCTTAGATTTTAATGTAGTCAGTAAAAGTAAAGTTCTATTCAGACCAAGAACGAATATTCATTACGAAAAAGATTTTGAAAAGTACACTGGATACCTACAGACCCATTCACGCCAGGCATGAATTGTTGTCTTCCAACATAATATGGAGATAATACAGAGAAATCTTTTTTTTCTGTTCTTACATGGGGTTTGCCATTGTAGAATAGTTTTTAAATCATTCGAATCGAGTATTCAAATCGAATTATTAATTTTTTATTTTCTACTTTTAATGCCTCTTGCCAAGCAGAGCCACATATTGTACAGGAGTACATTTACTTTTCATTTAACCTGATGAATTGTCATTTAGGTCTTGAGTACTCAGTGATTAGGTGTGAATAGGTCTTGCTATGTGTTAGTTCTGATACCTTCACGCCTTCATTGTAGCTATCTGTTGGGTTAAGACCAGACACTCCTGTGGGGTGGCTGGGAGCTCCAGGCCGAGGCGGCTTTTTAGGAGGTGCTGCATGCTCTGAGGACGACAAGCAAAAAGGGAGTCAGTCTTTAAGTCTGTCTGAGTTTTTTTTCTATGTAAGTGCATTCCATTTGGGCCTGCTTATGAACCATTTGCACTTCTCTTCAATTCCCTGAAATAACTTAAACAATTTCAGAATTACATTAAATGGATCGTTCATGAAAATAAGAATACAAAAAAACTCACCTGCTTTTCCTATAGGTTGATAGATGTTTCCAATCTGCAAAATACACAGAACAACACAGTAAGTTAAAAATATGCAGAAGCCAAGACAGACTGTGCCATATGTGTTGTTGTGGTCTGGGTGGGGAGTAGCCTGGATGCCAGGCATGCCAACACACACACAAACACTCACACACATGCCAAGACCACAGAGAATCAAAGAGGACAGCCCAATGGAACAGGACAGACATACTAAACCACTAAGGCAGACAAACAAGAAACTGAAGAGAGCTTCTGTCATGAGATCAGCTTGATCCAGATCATGGCACACATTAAATACATTCATAAAAACTGCACTACTCAAAATCACAGCAGCTTTTTGAAGAATGGCAGATGAACAGCATGAAACGCAACATGTTACATGACCATAACTATTATTTAGTTGTTCGCTGAAGCCTGACTTTACAATCTCATTAGGCTCTTGTAGCAGTCAAGCTTAAAGAAACTAGTGGGTGTTCTGAGGTGTTTTTTTTATTAACATTAGCAGTGGGTGATATTGGGCAAATTGGGTTTCTTGAGTGTCTACTATAAGCCTGAGACTACTGTTTTTCCTTTCCTTGTCCTAGGTCTGCACTTTATTTCACAGATTTGTTGATAGATATCCAGCTATTATGGCAATTTCACGTCAAGTCAATTTTTCAGAACCTTACACTAAAAGCTTTTGGTCACATTTTTTATGCCTCCTTGGATATGAATGCTAAAACAAATGCATATGAACATGCTTCACTAAAGACATGATATGCTGAGACCTATCTTTCAAAATTGTCTGCTATTTACAGTACAGTGTGGACCGAAAGTCTGAGATCACTAATGAAAATGCTTCTCTCCTGCATTTTTCTCACTTATCTTTTATATTATCAGCATCACAATTAAAGTGAAAAGTTTAATTAAAAAATGTACATTAATTTCTTTGTGTCTGGTACACCTCCCTTTTGATTTAAAGGGGTCATAACATAACATTGATCTTTTGACATATAAGAGAGGTCATTGTACTATAACAACATACTGCAAGTTTCAGAACTCAAAACCTCCCACTTCACTGCAAAATTAGCATTTGCATGGTTGCTGCAGAATATTTTTAATCAAATTTAAGACTTTAAGACCATTTTTAAGATCTAAGCAAATCATATTTAAATTGGTTTAGGTAACAATATATCAAATGTATATAAAATATACATTATAAAATGCCTATTATAAATTTCAATGTTCAGTTTCTACCATGTAGATGTGATCTGTGCAAATGAAAACAAACTGATTTAAGGCTTATGACTATAGTTTTTAAAATCGATATATTGAATGTGTAAGATGTTTTATGGCCTTAAGTTTTAGAAAACTGAATAATAGACATTTTAAGACTTTTCAAGGACCCGGGATCCCTGATTTATTGAAACCAAGCTGCCAAAACGACTCGTTCTCTACTTCCTCCACATTGTGATGTCATACTGTGGTAGACATTTGCATCGGACCACCTCCACAACTACACATCAACGGCTAATTTACCTAAGAGCAGAGAGCCATCCATAACAGTGGCAGTTTACGGTCAAGTCTTAAAGGAGCAGCAGCACCAAAACAGAGCGTTTCTGACAGAGGGTCAAAATGAGGGTGGAAAATGATCATATTTTACAAATATATGACTAATATAATAAGTAAATCTCAAAGAACATATCACAATACTAAAAAAAAGGCATGTTATGACCCTTTTAAAGACACTTAAGCTTTGTTGAAAACCTGATGATCCATCCAACCATGATGTGAGAATGTTCCAAAGAGCATCTTGTGTGCTTCAATGGAAGCAAGGAAATCTGATGTTAAGGAGTTAACATGGTCAATCTGAATAATTTGCTTATTTGATTATTGACCTACAAATAGTGCACAGTCTTAAAATTTTCTTCATTTTGTCTTTCGTTTTGTAACTTTTCGTTGTTTTATTTTCTACAGAATCCTAAATATCTAAAAAAGTATCTATATTTTTTCAGGTTTAAATGATATCATTTAAACCTGGAAAAATATAGATACTTTTTAGATATTAATAATCTTCTAAAGAAAACAAAGCAAAATTCCTCTGCAGACTCCATGTACAGAATTCCCCCAAAGCAAGAGTTCACTCCCATCTGCAGTAAATTATATAATATATGAGCATGAGCTGAAACAACACTATGTTTAACATGACCTCTCAGTTCTTGTTTTCAGAGCATAAAGGCAACTTGTAAATTCTTCTATAAACTGTATTATATACTTCAAAAAAGACTGTTTACAAAATAAAATTGCAACAAGATAATTAACCTTAAATGATATGCGCAACAAATAATTTCACTCTAAAGATTTATTTCACATTGTGTTTCTGAAGATGTATCATTTTAACTAAAGAAATAAGAAAACAAAGAAACTCACTGGTCCCTGAAGACTTCCATCTTCACGGTCACTGCTGCCTCTGGAACTTCTGCCATCAGGCTTCTGCCACACACAAAGAGAAAATGTCAAACCTGATACCACAAAGACAAACCCATGACTGATATCTATTGTACTTATTCATGTGATTAATCATCTCATTGTGTATAAATCACACATCGTTTGTTGTGCATATGACTTTAGAACAGAAACATAAACGTTTTCTGTTTCTTCTCCAATTCAAATGACTGAGCTGTTTGGATTCATCAAAAATATCTAGATAACTTTGGAAAATATCACCAGATCTAAAACATCTAGTGTTTTGTTTCACAGGCACTGTATGCAGATTAAAGGCTTATTCTGCTTCTTTCCCAATGTTTCCCCAACATAAAAACAGAATTTGGCTCCTTCTTGTAGTAGGAGTCTGTTTTATCTTATTTACAGATTTTTACTGTGTACAAATGAAGTTTCATCTGTAACATCCAATGCAACTTCAACTACTCAACTAGTTGCTATTCACACAAGCAATTATAATCAGATCAGAACTGAAACGAAAATATCTCACCAATACTGTAAAATCGCTCAATTAACTGAACACAAACCAATCCGACTCTTTACAGCAAGCCAACACTTCAATGACAACACACATTTCATAGTCCTTTGAGGTTTCTATAACTAGGCTTATGTCCAGGTCAGTTCAGGATTCTTCAAAGATAAATTACGATCAGAGTTCACCAAATCACTAATTCGATCAAAGTGGTTCTTAAACAAAGCTTAGCTGAAACAGCAGCCTCCCATCCCCTTTCATTCAAGGTTACCATACCAGTTTTCCGAAGCAGGATTTGAAGACCTGCATCTTCCCAGCTGTTTCTCTCTGGTGTTTCTTAAACATGGAGCAGAACACGGAGTAGATCTCCATTAAGCAAGTGTGTGTGTGGGTGAGAGATAAGTCAGAGTGTGTGTGGAGTGACTTGTCTCCTGTTTCCCTGTAATTCTGAGACTTATATGTACACACTGACTCACTCACAGCCAACGAGCCCTGACTCAATGAAGCCAAGCCCTTTTTCTGTGTTACTCCCTCCTCCTTACTTTCCCTATTTCTTTCTCATTTCCCAACTCGGTTTTTTTTCTCTCTCTCTCTCTCTCTCTCTTCTCACCCTCTGGTTTTCCTCATGTGCATATAACATATAAGAAAAAGAGGTGTGGGGAAAACAAAAAAATCTATATTTCAAAGTATCACAATATTTTGCCTCACGATTATGAATTGATTTTCAAGTTTTAGTAAAATAAATGTTTAAATGAATATTTATGGAGAAAAGGAGATTGAGCACCACTCAGAGCAAGTGGGAGAGAAGTCATATTGTGGCATTAGGTCAACACACAATTTTTTCCATTCATCTAAATTGTAAGCTCAGAAGCAAAGAATATAAGTCTATAATGCCAATAACTTTAATTGATTAGTAAGAATTTTCCTACCGATCCTTCATTCATCTATAGTACCAGGTTGTTCATGTTACAATAAACATGTTGGAATCAAGTTGTGCCATTTCCTTGCATAATTGTTTTTACTGACACTGATGCACCTATGCTCTATGCTACTTCTATGGATCTATGAAGCAATCCAGAAGTTAAGCACTTGTTGCGCAAAGCACTGAAGTGACGATGACTGTGATGTGAAGTGATCAAAAGAATTTATTTAGAAGTTTGGAAAAGAAAAACACAAAACTTCGCCCCTGTTGATTCCCGCCTTCACTAAGAAATGAAGAGATGAAAACTTGCTCTGATCAGTAATTTAACTTTCAGCAGAAGCAGGTCAGATTGAGTTTACCCGTCTCACGCCTCAGTGCCAACAAAACCCTTCATTATTGAGGAATTCCTCGAAACTGCACACGTTTCAAACAACCTGTATCAAAACCACATTCATCCACTCACAGCATCAAAGAAAGTCAGAGAAAAATATGCTTTATATGGGTATGTTAATACTGAGCTGACATAAAATTTTAAGTTGTTTATAAGAAGTAAAAGTTTAAGCAGAATGAATGTTGTTTGCTGTGGTGAAGCTCTGAATGCCCATTTTAGTCTTTCTGCAAGACAGACTGAACATAATGACACAGTGAAGATACAAATGACGGAGACTGGAAGCCAAAATTTGGCATACCACAAATGAACACACACTTGTACAAATACACTCAGTAAAACTTATGCACATAAAGACATGCGTATACACACATACCAGTGCCCAATAACAAAATCTCTATGAATGCATTGCTTTAGGTGCTTTGTAACTCCACAACAACGCTAAATAATTTGCGATAAAAGCCCCTTACAACAGAATTTCAGTAAATATTTTTTAGTAACAATGTTTAAATTACACAGCACCACATTCTAAATAAATAAATAAACAAACATTTAAAATAATGAGCACAGAAAATAAATATGAATTGTGACGTTCGCTTGCAACAGGAAATGGCAATTGGTGCAAACCCTTATTTTCAAACAAACATGAAAACGATTTGTATATTGTGTTATTGCTGCAACAAGGAGGAAAATGGAAAGGAAGAGGAGGAAAAAAGGAAAGGAATAGGAAGAGGAAAGTAAAATGAAGAGAAAAGGAGAGAAGAGGAAGAAAAAAATTGAAGAGGAAGGGAAAAGGAAAGGATGAGGAGGGAAAAGGAAAGGAAGAGGAAAGAAAATTAAGAGTAAAGGAATAGGAAGAGAAAAGTAAAAGAAAAGAATAGGAAAAGCAAGACACAAAGATGAAGAGGAAAAGAAAGACGATAGGATAAGAGAAAAAAGGAAGAGGAAAAGGAGTGGAAAGTAAATGAAGAGAAATCGAGGAGGAAAGTAATAGGAAGAGGAAAGAAGAGGGAGGGGAAGAGAGGAGAGGACTGATAAGAATAAAGGAAGATGAAAGGAATAGGAAGAATAAGAACAAAAGCAAGAGGAAAGAAAATGAAAGGATGAGGAAGAGGAAAGAATATGAAGAGGAAAGGAACAGGAAGAGGAAAGCAAAAGGAAGAGAAAAGGAGAGGAGAGGAAGAGGAAGGTAAAAGAAAAGGAAGAGGAAAGATGAGGAATAGGAAGAGAAAAAGAAGAAAAAGGAAGAGGAAGAGAAAAAAGAAAGAGGAAAGAAAATGGAGAGGAAAGGAATAGGAAAAGGAAGAGAATAGAAGAGGAAGAGGAAAAGGAAAAGAATTGTAAGAGCAAAAGAAAGAGGAGCGGAAAGGACAGGAATAGGATGAGGTAAAGAATAAGAATAGGAAGAGAAAGAGAGGAAAGGAGAGAGGACAGGATGAGGAAGAGCAAATGAACGGGAAGAGGAAGAAGATAAATAGGTGAGGGCAGGATGACGAGCAGATGTGAGGGAGAGGCAGAAGTGGTAAAGGTGGGTGGGATCTGTACCAGTAGTCTCTCCTCCTGCTCCAACCAGCGCTGATCATCTATATGCTGCTGCTGCTGCAGTAACAACTGCTCTTCCATCAGCTGAGACAGACCACAACGCAGAGTGTCAAACACACACAGATTTGTATATTTTACACTCTAGGTGTTGCACATATTACAAATAGATATGATGACCAAAAACAAAACAATACAGCAGTTCAGAGCACAGTTCCCAAACATTATCTAGCTGCCTCACTCTCTATTGTCTACATAGCCAGCGACCTAGTAAGGCAGCATCAACTTTAAACAAAAATGGAAGTGACTGACCGGAGATGCTCTTTGTTTCATCTTGGATGATTTTGTCCCCCACTTCCCAATACATGTCATATGAATGCCTTATTAATCAAGGACACTTGCAATGCTAGCTTAAATTTTGGCCAAAATTAGAAATCTTATAAGTCAGCATATGTTTGTTGTGTACGAAACACGCTTGTGCTACCTTAAAATGCTCTCTATTTTGGCAGCTCACTAGGTTTTTGAACATTGCTTAGATTTCAGTCCTCAGAAAACATTATGCAGACTATTCTATTCTAACCTCCATGCTGGGGTTCCACATGAGATCCTGAGGAGCTCTACGATGGTTCCAGCTGTCATGGGGATCAAGTCCCGTCCCTGATGCCTGAGGAGGGTACAGCTCACCAGGCACAGAAAGCAAGCCGTGTGGTCCTGAGTTCCCTGCCATCTACAGAGTCCAGAAAAATACACTGTTAATGCATATATAAGTCAAACTTGTATAGTCTTCATGAACATTCAAATATTCCATATTAGAGTAATACAAACACTGTACATGATAATGATTGTGCTGGCCCATTTGCTGAGGACTGGGGTAAAATCCTTCGCTGGAACGAGGACTTGGATAACCAGGTCGGCTAGGCTGTAATCATACACAGAACTCAGTTATTGTCCTTGTACATGCTGAACAGTCAGTCTTTAGGTTAGCAGATGCTGTTAAAATCAGTCCACTGCACACATACAAAATCCTTGTGCATTTTGTGTGGACAAAGATTTCAGGCTGTTGAAGGAGAATAAATAAATGATCAAAAATAAAATGCAAGCAGTTAGTTAAACATTAACCCAAATGCATATTCTATTTCTGAAATGTTACTCTAGTTATACATGGGAAAAGGAGAGGATGGTTATTAGATATTAGGGGATTGGACTTGAAAATGAATGCTGATTAACAGGAGGCAGTCCTCATCTGAATGGCTAGGATATTTTGTGCTCAGCTGAGGGCAGCAAACAGCAAACATACTGATCTACCTTATAAACCCTTTCATAGAGAGAGTTGACTGACCACAGCTCCAGATGAGCAAAGGAGGAAAAAAGGAACAGAGGGAGAAAAGTTGGTGATAAACAGTAAGACACACCATATGTACAGAAAGGTGTTACAATGGGAGATGGAGAAGTTCACATTTTATTAAAAATGGCTGAAACATTTCAGGACCCTCCAAACTTGAGACAGTGATAGGATTCCTTGTCTTTAGTGGAAGGACTACCAAAAAGAGCAAAACAACATCTTTAGTATCAGTGTCCATAATTGTTACTAGGAACCATTTTTATTTCATTAAGTGGGATGTTTTGGAGGAGGAGTGGGGTGAGGGGGAGTGAGTGGGAGTGTCTATTACAGCTGTCTCTTACACACAATTGGAGATTCACACAACATGTCTGTTGCAAGTTAATCTTTCATTTGAATGTGTGTTAAATATCTGGTCTATCACACAGTGCAGGTGTATTAAGTTTACATGCACTGGAGAGGCAACATGCAGGTTTCCGCACACAGGTTTTTAGCCTAAAATCATCTTTGATCATGACTAAAACAGTCAAATGTGCTCTATAAAAACCACTTTATTGAAGACTTAAGAGTTGTTGGGTCACTGAGAGTCAGGGTAGTGGGCTGTAGGGTTACTAACAGTCAGAGAAAAGGGCTGTAGGGTCAGAGAGTCAAAGTAAAGTGCTGTAATCACTTGCACGGTCTCAAGATGGCGCCGAGTATGGCTGCTGCGTCGCGAGCTCCGTCAAAACACTGCAGTTTATTGTTTGTTTTGTTTACAGTTCTGTGTTTTTTTGTCTTGGATGTTGTCTGCCTTATTGTGTACGACAGACAAACGCTTTTGGACATTGGTTCGGCAATCACACACCGAAAACCGGACTTCACATTCCTCAATGCCGACCCGCGGTTTACAAACACGCCAGCGGATCCCTTTGTTTGGGCTGCCCGGCCGCGGAAACGCAGACGGAAAAGGGGAAAAAGAGCCGGCGTTCTCATCAGATTAAGACGTCACGCAAATCGCCCCCCGCTACCCAGTATACTACTGGCAAATGTTCAGTCTCTGGACAACAAGCTCTGCGAGCTGAGAGCGCGGATCTCTTTCCAACGAGAGACGAGAGAATGCTGTGTTATCTGTCTTACGGAAACCTGGATGTCCGCGGAGATTCCAGACTCGGCCATCGAACCCACGGGTTTCTCCGTGCACCGAGCGGACAGAGCGAAAGACCTCTCAGGTAAAAGCAGAGGTGGAGGTGTATGTTTTATGATCAACAAATCATGGTGTGATCAGAGGAATATACATTTTATCAGGTCTTTCTGCTCTCCTGATCTGGAATTTCTCATGCTTCTGTGTCGACCATTCTGGCTACCGAGGGAATTCACAGCGGTCATTATCACTGCTGTGTACATCCCCCCACAAGCCGACACAGACCGGGCACTTAGGGAACTGTATGGCAGTATAAGTGAGCAGGAAACCGCGCACCCTGAGGCTGCGTTCATTGTTGCCGGGGACTTCAACAAAGCCAACTTCAAAACAATAGCACCAAAATACCACCAACACATCAGCTTTAACACACGAGGGGACCGGGTTTTGGATCATTGCTATTCTCCTTTCCGGGATGGCTACAAATCCCTCCCCCGCCCACCATTTGGCAAATCTGACCACTCTTCCGTTCTGCTTCTGCCCGCTTACAGGCAGAAACTGAAACGGGAATCACCCGCCCTCAGAATGATCCAGTGCTGGTCGGACCAATCAGACTCTGCGCTACAGGACTGTTTTGATCACGCGGACTGGGAGATGTTCCGGTCTGCCTCCAATGACGACATCGAGGTTTACGCTGATAGCGTAACGTGTTTCATCAGAAAGTGCGTAGAGGACGTTGTTCCGACAAAAAATATACGGATCTACCCCAACCAGAAACCATGGGTTAACGGCGATGTTCGCGCGGCACTTACTGCGCGGACCACCGCTTTTAATTCCGGGAACGTGGAGGAGCGTAAACAAGCCAGTTATGCCCTCCGTAACTCCATCCGTGCAGCCAAACGCCAGTACAGGCACAAAATTGAAGAACAGTTTAACACCACTGACTCCAGAAGTATGTGGCAGGGAATTAACACCATCACGGACTATAAACGGAATAAAAACTCCGCCATGAACACCGCTGCCTCTCTCCCGGACGAGCTTAATACATTTTATGCTCGTTTCGAGGACAACAACACCGCCCTCACAGAGAGAGCACTCGCGGCCGATACTACAGATGATGGTTCACTCTCCATCTCTGTTGCGGATGTAACCCGATCCTTCCGACGGGTGAACGTTCGTAAAGCCGCGGGTCCAGACGGCATTCCGGGCCGCGTCATCAGAGCATGCGCGAACCAACTGGCTGGTGTTTTTACGGACATTTTCAACTTGTCCCTATCCCTGTCTGTAGTCCCCACATGCTTCAAAACATCAACCATTGTGCCTGTACCGAAGCAATCAAAAATCACTTGCTTAAATGACTGGCGTCCTGTTGCCCTCACCCCCATCATCAGCAAATGCTTTGAGAGGTTGATCAGAGATTACATCTGCTCTGTTCTGCCCACCTCTTTGGACCCATTGCAGTTTGCCTACCGTAACAACTGCTCCACTGATGATGCCATTGCATCTACAATACACACTGCTCTTTCCCACCTGGAAAAAAGGAACACATATGTGAGAATGCTGTTTGTAGACTACAGCTCAGCATTCAACACCATAATGCCCTCCAAGCTTGATGAGAAACTCCGGGCTCTGGGTTTAAACAGCTCGCTGTGCAGCTGGATCCTGGATTTCCTGTCAGGCAGACGTCAGGTGGTTAGAATGGGCAGCAACATCTCCTCATCACTGACCCTCAACACTGGAGCCCCGCAGGGCTGTGTTCTCAGCCCACTCCTGTATTCCCTTTACACACATGACTGTGTGGCAACACATAGCTCCAATGCCATCATTAAGTTTGCTGACGATACGACGGTTGTAGGTCTGATCACTGACAATGATGAAACGGCCTACAGAGAGGAGGTGCACACTCTGACACGCTGGTGTCAGGAGCACAACCTCTTCCTCAACGTCAGTAAAACCAAGGAGCTTGTGGTGGACTTCAGGAAGAAAGACAGAGAGCACAGCCCCATCACCATTAATGGAGCACCGGTGGAGAGAGTCAGCAGCTTCAAGTTCCTCGGTGTCCACATTACTGAGGAACTCACATGGTCCGTCCACACTGAGGCCGTTGTGAAGAAGGCTCACCAGCGCCTCTTCTTCCTGAGACGGCTGAGGAAGTTCGGAATGAACCACCACATCCTCACACGGTTCTACACCAGTACTGTAGAGAGCATCCTGACTGGCTGCATCACCGGCTGGTACGGCAATAGCACCGCCCACAACCGCAAAGACCTGCAAAGGGTGGTGCGAACTGCCAGAAACATCATCGGAGGTGAGCTTCCCTCCCTCCAGGATATATATAACAGACGGTGTGTGAATAAAGCTCGGAGGATCATCAGAGACTCCAGTCACCCGAGTCATGGGCTGCTTTCACTGCTTCCATCAGGCAGGCGGTATCGCAGCATCAGGACCCGCACCAGTCGACTACATGACAGCTTCTTCCCACAAGCAATAAGACTTTTGAACACATGATCTCTCACGATCAACAATCAGCACTGCACTTTATTAATCATCACTCTGTCAATATATTCTCCCAATTCAGTTAGTGTATATATATATTTATACCCTTATCTAGTGTATGTGTATTCTACATTGTGTGTATTGTGTACATTTGTTATGTAAATTGTTGTGTAAGTATGTGTACATTTGTTATGTAAATTGTTTTGTGTAAATATGTTGTTTATTGTAAAGTGGTTTATGTCTCGTCACTGTCATGACTGCTATGTTACTCGGAACTGCACACAAGAATTTCACCTACTGTTGCACTCGTGTACACAGTAGTGTGACAATAAAGTGATTTGATTTGATTTGATTTGGTAATCTCACTGGGAGTCACAGTAAAGGGTTATGGGGTTACTGAGAGTCAAAGGCAGTAGTGTCATTGGGAGTCAGAGTATATGGATGTTGAGTCACTAGGAGTCCAAGTAAAGGTCTGTCGGGTTACTGAGAGTAGGGGTAAAGGCCTGTAGGGTCACTGAGAGTCAAACGCAGAAGAGCTTCTGGAGTCAGACTATAGGGCTGTAGAGTCACTGAGTATATGGTTGTAAAGTCATTGGGTGCCAGTATAAAGTGCTATAGGGTTACTGAGAGTCAGAGTAAAGGGCTGCAGCATCACTAGGAGTCAAAGGTGTAAATTCAGTGGGAGTCAGGGTAAAGGGCTTTATAGAGTCACTTAGAGTCAGTACAAAGGGCTGTAGTGTCACTGGGAGTCAGATTTAAGCCCAAAAGAGTCAATAAGAGTATGACACTCTGCTATATGCTCCTTTTTAGTGTGTAACATCTCGCCTGCAGCTAAAATTGCATTCTAAGATAAAAGCGCCAGTGCAAAATCCCTGATATGCCCTGCTAACAGTCCTAGCACACCTGCCTGTGAGGGTCTGTAGTGCACTTGGGTCAGCCTCAGCTGTTGCTTTGTGGGCTAGTGAGGGAGTGGAGCAGGGAAGTGGTAATGGCTGAAGAAAAGGCTGGGGCTGAGCTTGTGGGAACTGCTGGGTCTGAATGTTAAGCTAGGCTCTGAGTATGAGTGTTCTGTTGTAGCATTAGCTGGGACTGCATGTGTAGTTGGTTAATGATGGTTTTGTTGCATGACACCAGAGAAGAGGCAGACATCTAATTTTGGTGAAAGCAAAGGGGGAACTGGGAATCAAAAGGTTGCTGTAGAGGGTAAGGAGGAGCAGAACCAGACAGACAGTCCATACTGAAGCTGTGCTGGATGGGGCATCTGCGGGAGGGCTACACATAGCCATAGAAAATAAGGATAAATGGCAAAAACAGAAGGGATAACAAAAGCAGACATTTAGAGAGGTATGACTTGGACAAGAATGCAGATTAATTGTGGTCACACACATACACACACACACACACACACACACACACACACAAGGATGATTGACAGGTCTGACAGTCATGGATCAGCAGTCAGGGAGGGGAGAGGGTACAGGGTGATTGAAAGTAAGAGTGCGAGGTGCTGCAAGCCACACTGGAGGTCCCGGGGTGCCTAATGGCAGAACTAGGTGTGAAAGATCAGCCATGCCAATCAATCACCATAATGCAGGTAGCACAGGACATTGAAGAGTTTAAAACAGTTAAAAAAAAAGGCAAAAAAGCGAGGTTATATTGGGGCACTTACAATCCAAGAGAATGAGGCCAAATTTGAGGGTTAAAAGGTAGAAATGCGAAGCTTATAATTTTATAAAAGTATGTATTACTTTATATATTATTTGAGCTGTAAAGTTGTTAAAATCATTTTTTTTTTTACAGTAGTTTAAGGGTTTGTTGACATTACATAATCATGGCAAAAGTTGTAAAATTGGCTATAACTTTACAAAGAAATGGTTAGGAAGATATTTTATCACACTAAACTCATGTTAACACTCATATTGTTTGTCTTGTGGCTATACTTTTGGAACAGTGAGTATTTTAATGTTTACGGACTGGCACCCATTCACTTCCATTGTATGCGCCTCACTGGAACCCAGATGTTTGCTTATTATTTTTAAAGTGTCAAAATAATTTTTTGTTGTAATCAATATTATGCCACAAATCCTTATTATATTATATTATATTATATAGCAATATTATTTTCCACAGCCTGCTCAGACAGATGAAGGGAATAGTTTTGCAGAGAACCATGCGGAAGAACCATTTCTGTACGTAGAAATCTAACCATAACAAATGAAACAAAAGATTGATGTAGTATTTCCACATGTGACTGACTGATTATCCCCACAATGTCAAAAATGTCAGTCTTTACTATCCTTGTGGTCCCCACAACGTAGGGAATACCTGGGCATGCACACGCACACGCACACGCACACACAAACACTTATGCTAGGCTGACAACTGGTGGCACAATGTTAACCTTAGTTATAAATCAGTTGTTTCAGATCATCTCAGGCTGTAATAAAAGTAAAAATGTAAGAACCGCGAGTGACACTGCAACTAATAAAACCAGATATTGATGCATTATTAGCAATTCTTTTACACAGTACAGTATATAGACAAACATCCACCTCATTAAAACAGTTTAAGCTATAGTAATCAGCAAGTTTAACTAAATACGTGGCCCAGAGCAGAGCAGCTACTTACTTTTGGTGGTGCCTCATCTGAGCCTCCGGAGTCCCAGGACACGGGAACCTGTCTCCTCATCTCCATACGACTACGCTCCTCCTGTTGAGCCTTTTCCTCCGCAAGGATTGTACTGCACACACACCAGTGGAAAACACTATCAAACAAAAGCATCCTTTCCCAATGGACAAGTCTTATATCCTGAACCAATCGTCTTGAGAGATCAAGAGCTGTAAATAAGCTGAGTGAAGTTTGGATCCTTGCAGTTTGTGATCACTCTTTAAGGAGTAGGGAAAGACGTATTTTTATCAGAAATGGTGAGTAATGTGTAATTCTAATGTTTTCATTCCAATCACTGGTGAATTACAGTGGAGTTCAAGAAAAAGACATTTCCAATATTATGTAATCATTTGTGAAAGGTAGAGTCGCTCTGTCATCACAGAGTACTGACTGTACAATACCAACTCATACACTGACGGCTACAGTGGAAAATAAAGGCTACTTTCAATCAGCAATGTTACAAGAAACACAGCTTAATGCCTGAAGTGCTGTTCAAACTATTGCACAATCAAATACGTTATGACAAGCCGCAAGAAATGTCAGATATCCCTCAAATAAATAAGAAGGCAAACATCTCATCACATTAATATTAGGCTGTGAAATCTATTAAAATTGAAAATTTAATTGATTACATAATATGTTGATTAATTGCTTGGAAAAGCCCTCAAACTAGGGATAGTTTTAAGACATTACATTAATGTGGCAGATGAAAATAAAAAAATGTGGCTTTAGAAGTATTTTTAGTTTATTTCTATATCATTAAACATAAGCCTCCCACTGGAATACAGTCCACAGTAATCCATTTTAATGTGATAAAATTGCTTACTAACCTTTTCTGTATAAAGTAACTTTGTTGCCATGATGATGTAATATCAACAAACCCAAAAACCCTAAAACGACTGTAAAAATTACAATTTAAATAACTGTACAATTTAAATAATAGATTAGTTTTAACAGAAGAATGAATGTAAGTGCTTTAATAAAATTATAAGCTTCACATTTCTGCCTTTAAACACTTCCCCATTCACTTCCATTGTAAGTGCCTAATAATTACCTTCATTTAAAAAAAAATTTAAGAATAGGATGGAAATAATTTTTTTGGTAATCAACATTATGCCACAAAAGCTGTTGATTTGAGCTTAACTTGTATTAAACCCGGATTATTCCTTTAAAGGCAGTTTTAAGGGCCGTTCACAACCCAAGATGCTTTCTTGTATTCCTTCTACTCAAATGTTTTTCCATTACTGGTCTATGTACACATGTGTCATACATCTTTGGCCATTGCGTGCCTTCTAGCTGGTTATTTTTTATGCCACTTTTTGCTCCGACATTAGGAAAACAACAGAACAAAATGTATATATTGTTTAATTAATTGTACTAAATTAATTGTGACAGCTTAGTTTTCCCCCTGTTCTCAAAAGCTAGACTGCTGCAAGTAAAAAGAGAAGTTGAGCATTAATACAAAGATCTGCAAACACTCATGATTGCATACTGCCGTAGGGTGCATATAGTTTCAGGGTGTGGTCTGCACACAGCAGCCCCCAGTACAGAAAATCACGTTCCAATTCATCTTCAAAGCTGACCTTAGTTGTTGACTAAAAGACTCAAATGCTAGGAATGACCCTAAAACTCACAATGCAGCCTAAACATTATTGATATGTGAAGATCCTACCTGCAGTCAGAGAAGCTTTTCTCTTAGAGGTGAATGGATGTCACAGGGCTGGATTGTATTAGTCTTAGTAGTCAGAGAATGCAAGCTGCCTGATTTAGAGAGGGACTATTTCTGGAAACTCTATTATCTCTGATAAAGACCATGAATGTGTGGATGGGAGAGGGGGAGAGGGAGAGTGAGAGTGAGAGAGAGAGAGAGAAAGAGAGAGAGAGGGGGAGAGAGGGGACAAACAGAAGGGATACTAGATAGATCAATCTAGACCACCACTGTTGAGGAGCACACTGAGCTTCCCCACAGTCAGCTTATTAAACCCAGACCATCCAACACAACTATGACGGTTGCAGAGATCCCAGTCTCTCCCAGACAAAAATTTTAATCTAACATACCAACCAAAATGTGTCACAATAAGTTTGGGCTTGACAGCTCTTAATGATTGAAGTTTTGATGTAGTTTTCTTAACAAAATATAGTAAAAATGTTAATAAACAAAAAAAGTGTCATTTAAATTTGGTCTTAACAGCTCTTAATTATTTAAAATGTTTCTTAACAAATAATTGTAAGTGTTGATGACACCAGAATGTATCATAAGTTTAGGATTAACAGCTCTTGATGATTTAATTAGTTTCTTAATGAAAAAAAAAGTTTCAAAACCAAAATTTGTCATAAAGTTGGGCTTATTCTTAAAGAAAAATAATTTTAAAAAGTTAGCAAAAACTAAATTTGTCACGATAAGTCTACAGTTAACAAAATGTTTCTTAATGAAAAAATGAAAAAATAATGTAAAATGCTAACAAAACGAAACATTTACATGATAAGACTGGGCATTCATTCCAAAAAATAAATAAATAAAATAAAAAATAAAAATAATAATATATATATATATATATATATATATATATATATATATATATATATATATATATATATATATATATATATATATATATATATATATATAATAATATATATATATATATATATATATATATATATATATATAAATTGTTTTGCGGCATTGGACATCACAGAGAGCAAGCTCAAAATGCAATATCCAAACAATAAAAACTACTTGACTTTTTACATAATTTTATCAATTACACAGTATCTGAGGGGTAGATAATCAATCTGTTGCTTGGTAATATGGCTAATACAAATACAATATTTTAAAATCAACAATATGCAATATCAAACTTGGAAAACAAAATTGTCATAGTAAAAATTTTGCATATTGTTGTGCCAATGCAGTTCTTGGTAATGTTAACAAATTTCACTTTAAGGACATTTTTGTTACTTTTGTACAATACAAAATTTGGTACTTTGGTTACATTGGCGACCAATACAATGTCCAATATAAATCCTGGCTCCTGAAACAAAACCAGTTGAAAACACTGTGATAGAAACCCCAACAGCTATCAAATCCCTGCTCTACAATAATGGACTTGCTATTAACAAAGCCAGATAAATATACATGTACATATTCAGAATCAAAAATCTAAACTTCTAGAAGTTCAGATCAGAAATACATTCTACTTGTTTTAAAAATAAAAAATGACTTGAAGACAATCATTGACTAATTCCTCTAATTAATTGGTCTAGACATTCTTATTGCAATTGTTACAAAAGACTTCTGAGTAATAGGTGAAAAAAGTTTCCATTCAAAAGAGTTTGAGCATCCATGTCTCAAACCCATGTGACTTCATTTTATTTCCTAATCCCAACCTCACCTGTTGCTCAATCTTCAATGATGCAATAACAAGGGATGTGCAGAATGACTCATTTCACTGACTTTTAAACAGAAATTTTGGAGTCAACTATTCTAAAAAGCAAGAAACCTATAGGAAACAGTTAAAAAAAATGTAAATAAAAAAAAAAAAGTTTTTATGCAACCCATATAAAATACTTAATCTATTCCAAATCCAACACTAAATTCCGCTGAAAAGGGAATTTAGTGTTATATTAGCATTTATCTGCGACGTGCTTGCATTGTGATTGTACATTATATGTAGAACATGACACGCAATCACTGAATCAACATTAGAGAAAACAGGCATATTCATTGAAAACAAATGAATGAATAGTGCAGGACCTATAGAGCAACCCTAATAGCCTGTTCTTAATGGAATTCACCAAGTAAAAGTTATTTAACATATCAAAACAGTGAGGACATTGTTGAAAATAAATCTATGAGAAAAAATAAAAGAAAACTGCGCTGAAAATGAAGACGTCCATTAGCCTATGATCTAATATTTCAGCTGTTCGGCAAAGAATGTTAATCAGTAACAGTTATGATGTAAAAAAAAAAAACAATTACAAAAAAAAAAGAAAAGGAAAAGCTATAGGATAGAAAAAATATGCCTGTGAGAAATGTACAATAAACCTAATGTATTCTAAACATGACGTGCACACAGAATAAAATATCCGTTAAGCAGTCGGCACATCATCGAAAATAGCCTTCTTTATTGGCAGGGGAAAAAAATGGCATACCTAGCCTAAAACAGTAATTTTCTAGGTTATTTCCTCAAAAGCATACATTTTTGATGAGCAAAATTAACACGTAAACATGGTCCTGAAAAAGACAGGACTTGACCTGAGGGGATTATCCTACACTTGAAAACGCCCGCTCGGCAGGAAAATAACTTCCAAGCACGCACAGATTTAAAGAAGACTCAAATATGAAAACATCCATAGTGAGTTTTTGCTTGTCTAGTGAGAGGAGTGAGGGTGAAGAAGCACGCAGCCGGAGGTGAAATGAAACTTTGTATCTGCTCCAGACATCCTTTTTTTCCAATAGTATTTGTATTGTAAATTATATTTAAAATGTGTAACATTAATATGACAGTAATTCAAGCACAGCCTATGCAAAAATACAAAGCCAAAAGTAAATATGTAAAAATGTTCAGCAGTTTCATGGGAACAATATTAACCGACTGTAATTCCAGTGTCGCCAAACAGCATCAGTACCATTTAGTCAACTAGTCTCACACATCCCTAATAATAACATAAAGATACTCATAGGCAGGGCCCTTTTCAAATTAAAAATACAGTTTACAATTTGTTGTGGGCCAACCTTTCACCCCATTAGCAACAGCTCTACTCATAGGGAAAGTACACAAATGGCATTCATCCTTTATTAAAACAATTGTTTAACAATCATAAACAGGGCATTCTTTTAAAACAAACCCTTATCAATATTGACCCTGAGAGCACACCATAAAGACCACAAATGTGCCCTTAACACCAACCACAATTCAAAGATAAAGTATACAACAAATCCTTTTGGTTCCTTGTCAAACACAAAAGGATATTAACTAAGCCTCTGCCCTGATTCCTCCAGCACCAATAATACTGTAGCTGTAAATTTGCTTTATAAATAGCATTAACATGGCAAATAATTACAGGGTGTTCTAGAAACAGACGTGCTATAATTTAACATACAGAGGAATTATTGCCGGGGGCATAAAGGAAGGGGGAGAGTGGGAGAAAGAGAGATAAACCAACCACTAATCTCCATATCACTAGTTCATTAATCGTCTGTACAACAGTGTAGACTGCAGAAAATATATAGCCATATATATAAACACATGTTTTATAGTCTGATAGTCTGTGTATATATTTGCTTGATAACTATTTAGTGACACTTAACAATGAGGTTGTATTAATTAACATAACTACATTTGTTAAAATTAACCAACAATGAACAATGTTTTTACAGCATTTATCACATTTTGGAAATGTTAAATTCAACATATACATATATATACATATATATATATATTTTAATTGAAAGCTGTATATGTTAACATTAATACATTATGAACTTGCATGTACATATAAATTAACATGAACCAAGATTAATAAATGGCATGCTGTTAAAACATATTGTGCAGTGTTAGTTTATGATACCTAATGTAACAAATTATTTGTATATTGTTTATATCACTGTTTTGTGTGTGTACTGATGCTTTGAGAAAGAAAGAAAGAAACTCTCAAATTTGCATTTTCTTAACGTTATTCCATACATGACATATACAAGGAATTTAAATGGAAACCTAAAATTCAGTATTACATATCTGCCTCAATTCAGACATCTGGGACTATTATCTAAAACATGAGGTCACGGAAATGTTCAATTCTTTCTAATTTATTTTGTATCAAAAAGAAAACATGGATGTTTTTGCTGAAGGCAGACAAGATTCTTCAGATGATTAGGCAATCAGGTGTTTGATGGCCTGTCACAGAATACAGGTGGGGTTTTATCCTCCATTAGCAGGCTGGCTGCTGGGCCTCGTGAATATTACGGGAACTGACTGCATGTGCGAACATGAACAGATATTTGGGAACTCTCAACTACTGTATCATGAAGGATGCTTTCCAAACAGCTGCAGGGAGCCTTTTCTGCCTGCGTGTTTGCAGGACTGATAGACAGATTAAGTGAGATATGTGAGAGAAAAATAGAGATAGCGTATATTTTTTCTCATAGTTGCCATTTCAACTATGAAATCTTGGCCAAACAGGAAGTGTCACAGACAATAAGTGGGAGAGTCCTCCTGGCTAAAAGAGATTTAATTTCCTTTTAAATGAATCTAAAACCCCATTCTCAGTGTATACACTAACATCTATGTTCTTTGGTAAGGTCCTTTTTCATTTTGTTTTTGTCCATTTGTCACTTCAAATGACAGCAGTAATAGAGGACAATAAACACTGACAAGGGGCAAATTGTGTTTGAAAGTGAGCATCAGTAGTCTCTAATGTGTGGCCTTTTGGAAGATCCTACACAAATACATCTGTCACTGAATTTTCACGGTTCTCACACCTTTTGAACAATGATCTTCCATGATTTTTAACTTACTGGATTTTTTAAAAATTACACTTGCAAAGAGCCAATTAAAATATTTTTAAAGCAAATATAGCTTGAAAATATGATATTTATAGAAATGTTAATTACTTTTTGAGATTTAAAGCTGACGTATGTAACTTTTTCAGTGTTAAAATACTTTCTTCTTTCCCAGCTTAATATGCAGACACACAACTATGAGGAAATCATTCAAAGGTTAATTTTCTGGAAAACTGTAAACACTGTGTTTCTGTGGCAAAATTATTCAACCAATGGGTTGAGTTGGAGGTGGGTCTGTTTGAATAACTGCATATTCACAGCATATTCAGAAAGTGGTATTGAAAACATTGTTTATTTTTTGCAATTCAATTGAAATCCCCAATTTATAATTCCCTGATTTTCCAGGTTTTCCATCACCATGGGGCATGATCAAATGTAGCAAAATTAATGAAGTGACCATTGTACTTTTTATACTTGTGAAACAGCCTTTCGAGTTGGATATTCTGCATCTCTCTTAAGGATGGTTCATCCAAAAATGACAATTCTCTCATTATTTACTCACCCTCATGGCATCCCAGATGTGTATGACATTCTTTCTTCTGCAGAATGATGAGAAAATTGTCATTTTTGGGTAAACTATCTCTTTAACCGAGAAACGTTCTGCACTAATCTGAGCAGCCACAAACCAGCAATACAGTCTTCTAAAAACCCTCAAATAGACATTGTTTATATGAGAGCATTACAGCACCCTCTACTGTTATCAAGCAGATTCATTTCCTGTTGTCAAGAGTCTGTAAAACTCTTCTAGACAGCTAACAATATTCACAAAGACTTAAATAAGTCAAACAATGACCTTAAAATTCACAGATTTCTCATATGTAGAGTGAAAAGCAAAGAATCTATGAGTGTGTGTTGTGCTGTTGTAAAAACACCATCAAGCTCTCTTGCTCTAATATACAGCAAAGCATGGCAATGTGTTGACTGACCTTAGCTGGCCTTTGAGCTCAGTGAATCGTGGTCGTTTGCTGGGGTCGTACGCCCAGCATTTGGTCATCAGGCTGTAGAGGGTCGGCGGGCAGTTGGGCGGCATAGCCAGACGCTCACCGTTCTCAATTCGTCCAATCACATCGTTATTTTTCACACCCTGAAAAGGCTTTACTCCATATATCAGGATCTCCCACATACACACTCCTAACACACACACACACACACACACACACACACACACACACACACACACACACACACGTACAGTTAGTCTATTCTCCCTCAAACACACTTAAAACAAATATACAAGAAATTCAGATGGATTCAACTTTACTCCAGCATTAATTAAAGATGGCTATAAAACAAGAGACATCACAGACTTGATTTACACTAAAAAGTTACAGATACATAATGATTAAACTGCCACTCCATACACAAGCCAAAAGGCGCCCTCTCCACACGAACAAGACCTAAGGTCCATTTTCTACAAAATTTAGGGGTCCCAAATGGATTGCACGCATTATGTTAATAGAAATTTCTTATTCTGAGAGGGGAATTCACAGCAGTAAATTTGTGCAATATTCTCACACACACACACACACACACTCTCTCTCTCTCTCTTACCAAACATCCACACATCACTGGCTGAGGTAAAACGTCTGAAGTTTATGGATTCTGGCGCCATCCATTTAATAGGTAATTTTCCTTTTGAGGCTGCAAAGAGAGAAAGAGAAAAACAGAGGGAGAGAGTGATATATATGGAGTGGAGCAACACAATTCATGAATAACATGGGTTGAACATAGATTGCAGTGACTGTAGCATAGCACATGTGAGGTTACATATATAGTTTGCATTTTTCTATTTCTTCAAAATTTTTACTATTTCAAACTTTTCTTATTACAAAAGATATTTTCAGCATAATAGTTTGAGTGAAATGTTTACATAAAATATTAAAATTAAATTCTTAGTACTTTTTTGTTTTAATAACAGCATGCACTCAAGCTGGCATGGACTCCACAAGTTTGTGCAAACCCTGATAATCCATGTTATCAAAGCAGAATTTGACAGTGTTATATTCATGAATGATAACAAAAACTAAACATTTTTGTTAACTGAGATAAAAATAAAAACCGAAATGATTGGAAAAAAAAAAAAAAACAGAAAAAGAAAACAGAAAAAAAAATGAAATTAAACAAATATTTTTCATAACTCAAAAACTAACTGCAATAAAACACAAATTACCTTGAATTTATTTTAGTTTTTAATAAACAAACAGGCTGAATATTGGAAAAGTGGGACACTTTTGAAAACTTTACATTTAATTTTAACTTTTAATTATGATTGAAATGCCACAAACTGAAATTATAACTTTATAGAAAGTTTTACTGATGTCTCAGTAAAAAAATAAGAAATACTCGATTGTGGCACGGTGGAGGGCGGGGCCGGGTCGTGACTCAACACGCCCGGTCCCGTATTAGGCTAATTAAGCCTCCGAGAGGGTTAAAGGCCGATTCCGGACGACGTGCGAGAGAGAGAGAGATTGTTCACGGACATGTCCGTTGTCTTATGTGTTTGTATTTTGAGTTCCTCATTAAACCTATTATTTTATATGTCAAGCCGGTTTCTCGCCTCTTCCTTTCCCGTGAACTTGATCTGTTTTACATCAATAATTTTTTGTACACTCTCTTTTCACTAAATCAAAATGTTTTAAGCAGTTTTATTGAAGTGAGACGGAGAAAAAATTATTCTATAGAAATTATCTAAAAATTATTTGTTTAATTTTTTTTCATTTTATTTGACATTTTCTTATAAACTTTCACATCCTAAATCATCATTTGTAACATTTACAAACATTGTCAACTTTTACTTTTTTTATTACCTTGAAAAGATTTACCTAAACTTTCTGTCATATTCTTTACCATTGCTTTTCTGACCGGTCGACATTAAATGCCCCAAAGTAAAATCATCAAATGAAACCCTCAAAAAAGTTGAACGATTACTTCCCAATGATTAGGTTATTAATGATTTTTAACCATTTAAAGAGATACATATTAATACAATTGGGATCAACCTGAACTGTCCCACTTTACCATCTTCACCCTATAATATAACATTTTAAACATTTACAATCCACCTTAAATAAAGTGTGAAAACTAACGACAACTACACTAAATTGAAATGACCAATTAAATATAAAGTATAAATAATAACTAAATTTAAAATACCAAACTATAATAACCCTGGTTCCAAAGAGCATCTATTGTGCTTCAATGGCAGCAATGATATTTGACCTTTTGTACTAAGGAGTTAACATGTCAAAGATTTATATGATAAGATATATACGATTAGTAACCTAGAAATAGCGTAGAATCATAAATATGTCAATATTTTTTTGTCATAATATCTTATGGTTCAAAATCTGAAAGATCAATTGATTTTCAATGTGGTCCAAGACATTTAAACAACACTGAATGTTGATCTGACATTGCAAGTTTAATAATTCACAAATCCAAGTCTTAAAGTGGGCATTGAGATCTGTGCTGAAGTGTCTTCAAACCTTTATAATAAGAGCTGTCCTCCATGTATCTAGACAAACCAAAATCTCCCAGCTTCACACAGTCCACTGAAGACACAAGAACATTCCGTGCAGCAATGTCCCTGAAAAAGAAAAAAGTTATGTTCTAATTAGACACCGTGAAGAGCAGATCTAGAGCCTTTCATCTTAATATTCAGACTATCAGTATAATAAATATGTAAGCAAGTGTGCTACTGCATCAGGATGCTGTCTTGAGAAACATTCAACAGGAAATGGGCAATGTTTGATATGAAATCAGTGCCTGTGTGCTTGCAGTGTTTGGACACTAACCTGTGCACAAAGCGTTTGCTCTCCAGGTATGCAAGTGCTGTACTGAGCTGGTAAGAAAACAGGATGAGTGATGCTAAATCCAGACTGTACTTCCTAATCTGAAGAAAGGAACGCAGCTGAAAAAAGAAGGGAAAAATTCCATAAATGTACTAGTGCATATTGAAACTGAAATCTAAGAGTCATATTTATGCAAATTCACAGCTCTGAATAAACTAAATTAGTTTCTCAGAAATTTTGAGTCTGGAAAGTGTTTGTTTAGTTACACACATACACCAGCACAGAGCACTAAAGGGTGCTGGTGTACAAATTATTCACAGGAAGCCACAGCCTAAAATCTCCCTCGTCATGACTTTGCTAATGATGGTTTTTCCTCTAACCTGAGTAAACAGCAGCATACGATCTTATGAAACAACAGCTTAAAAGACTTCCACCTTAATTCCTTTGTACACTTGGAAACTTAAGCAATATCACAAAAGCAAAATTGCAAGTGTGATATTAATTGTATGCAGCAGTTCTATAAACAAGATGTAAATATAGAGAAACTTACATAATATACACAATATTTTGATTCTTTATCTAAACAATCATAACCAATATCTTTACAAAGGATCAAGACAGTCTGAGGTTATATCAGCAAGGTAATGGGTTCAATTCCCAAGGCGTTTACATAAGGATAAAACATATCAGTTCAATGCACTATATGTCGCTTTGGATAAAAGCATCTGCCAAATGCATACATGTAAATGTATGTAAATAATGCAGGGCTGCTGTAGTAACTCTGGTAACAGTTTTACATCAGAATATCCTTTACACACATTCATGCACAGTGTGTCAGTCAGACGGAATCATCTGAGCACTGACAAATTGCCTCTGCAAGCAATCATCTTTACTGCACCTTCATGGGCAGATTATGAGACAGTCATGATGGATTTATCCAGTTTTAAGCTGGGTCTCATCACTGTGAATAATTCAAGTTTAATGTGTTTAATGTCAGGTCACATTCCTTTTGATTATTATTATCTCTGATGTGCTGATTTAAGATGCTCAACCCCCCTGTCAGACTACAGCACATACTCTAACCCTTAGTTCCTGTCCTCAGATCAGCAGAAAAAGGCCCACCTCTCCCAATGTGCACAGCTCCATGATGATCCATACAGGGTTTTCTGTAATTACGCCGATCAATTTTATGATGTGTGGATGATCAAACTGACGCATGGTCACTATGGGAACACAGAGACAAAATACCATCATTGCAAATATTAGTCCAACATCACACCTGACATCTAACTCCCAGTATACACAAAGGACCTTCACATACACAGTATTTTAATTATGAAAAACAAACTTGAACCTTGAGCTGTTACATGCATAATGGAAGTAGAATATAGTATTAACACTCCAGTACTCCAGGCTGGGATTCATCAGATAAACAATTGTTATATAGAACAATTAATCTATAATGAGAGAAACCTGGCAATATGTGTCAGTAAATCCACACAATGCTCTTTAAAAAGGCTGGAGCCTTTATTTGATAATATTTTGTGACTATTGGAGGGATGTTCATTTTTGCTTCAATCATGGCATCAATATATACAATAAAATGAATCTAGATCAGAGAAAATAATTATAAAATACAGTTTTATTAGACGGCTCTCTAGAAAAATTCTGAATGGTCAGTTGTAGTACTATGCTGTATAATGACCGTTAAAGTGTTAGTTCACCCAAAAACGTAAAGTCTCTCACCATTTACTCACCCTCATGCCATCGCAGATGTGTATGACTTTCTTTCTTCTGCTGAACACAAATGACGATTTTTGGAAGAATATCTCAGCTCTGTAGGTCCATACAGTGCAAGTGAATGGTGACGTCAGCATAAACATAAAACTCCAGTGGTTTAATCAAAGTCTTTTGAAGTGGTCCAATTGGTTTTGGGTGAGAACAGACCAAAATGTAACTCTTTTTCACTGTACATCTTGACAGCAGTCTCCTTGGGGATCATAAATTCAAGCTTGATTACACTTCCTAAAGCGCTATATTGCGCTCTATGCATGCGTTAAGCACTAGGAAGTGTAAATTGAAAACATCTTACCTTACTCTTCACAGGAGATGCACTGAAGGTCAGATTATATATTATCAAACATAAAATGTGGTTTTAAGATATTTATAAATGATTGATTATGATAGGTAGGATGGCGATTCCGCTTGCAGCCATATTGTTTACATGCAACTTGGATTCTGAGTTAGTGATAGAAGCATAGGATCCTCTAAAAGCCTAGCCCTTCCACTTTCCCAGTACCGGAAGTGGCTAGAATGAGTGACGGATGGAATGGGTGAAGGCTCGAGTGGATTGACTAGTTTGTAAATTATTTTCTGTGTCTTAATCAGCTCCCTAGCTACCTATGACTTGAATCAGTACATCGTAAACACGAATTTGAGCACTGGCAAAGGTGTTTCTCATTGAACTTTGGGATACTTATTACTCAATCCCGTGTGACACCAAAACGAGCTTGCGCATTGAAGAGCAGCCATAATTAATCAGCACCATCACTATATAAATTACACTATCGTTCATATCCATTGAAAATATTCAAAAGAACACTGTTAATATAACAGATAATTTGCATAAATAAAGAAATACAAATATTTTGGAGTGTATTTTAAACCTTACTTTAATAACACAAATATTTAAAAGACTCACTTTCATAGTAATTATGAATGAAAGACATTACAAACAACATTTCACTTTAAGAGAAAATAAGGCTTTGACTCTCACTTGTTGAAGTTTTACACTTGTGCTCGTCATCTAACAACCTGTGACTTCATAAGACATGACAATTTTTTTGGTGAGGGAACATAGTGAGCAACAATGCTCCCTGGTTTTTACGGATTGTTAAGTTTCAGTGCACTGGAACGATTTTGTGATTGAGACAGCCGTAAATATGGCTGACTCTTTGATCAGTTTCCTGACTACTGAACTAGGGAGCTGATTGAGACATACCCTTTGTTTGATGTCAGAAAACATGGTTGCATCACTGCAACAGTGCGCTACGACAGTAACGGCTTTAAACTTTTATTTAAAGATTGTTTGAATGTTTGTAACATATCAATTAAAAAATATTGTAATATTGAAAATACTATTTGAGCACCTGGTTCAGCAGCACAACTGCAGATCACGCCGTTTTGATTGAAAGCATCAGATCCCAGCCTAGTGTAATCACAACAGTTTGATCGCACGTAAAAGGGTTACACCACAGGAGTCCTATGGATTACTTTTATGCTGACTTTATCTTCTTTTTGGAAATTCAAAAGGACTGATCACCATTCACTTGCATTGTTTGGACCTAAAGAAGATACTCCACTAAAAATCTATGTTTGTGTTTAGTAGAAGAAAGTCATGCATCTGGGATGGCATGAGGGTGAGTAAATGATGAGAATTATCCTTTTTGGGTAAACTATCCCTTTAAGCTGTATATTTGACTGCTGACATCACAAAGTACAAAGAAATTATCTGTAAAGAATAAATAAAACCTGGGGTAGAAACATCATTGCAGGTGTTGTTTCAAATTGTGTTACCCGTTGGAATCTGTTTCCCCCTAGCACCATAGGGTATGGGGTTATAGTTAGGGTAGGTAGGGTAGGGAAGGGTTAGACTTAGGTTTGTGCATGGGGAAAGCATTCTGACAGCGGAAAATGTTACCGTCAGATACTGTTCGCCTCATACAGATCTGCTGGGGGGGAAACAGATCCAGATGGGGAAACACCACACCGACATTGATTGGCAGTAGCTTCGCTACAAATAGCAAAGCTTTTAGCTTAAGTAAGCTTTATTTTTGACAAGGTAGTGGCGTAACATTGAGAAAAGCTACACTGCTACATCATGCCTTGTACAAGGTGTTTACTTTTGCCAGTTTTGAATCAAAACTAATGATGCCTCATCACAAATTAGTTGCTCATCCGAGTCAGTTCTTTAAACTGAATTGGTCACGCGTGATAAGAAAGCAGTCCGAATCTGTTCGCAATTCAATCTGAATGACTCAGAAAGCTTGCGCTTATGCTGCTGAATCGTTTGGCGTGCACACTCACTGGCAAATAAGTTCATGGAAGCTCATTTAACATGGAAAATAAAGATAAAGCTGGTTGCAGTGGATCTATAATCAATGGAAAAGAAACCTGCAAATGCATTCTATCGTTTGCCGGTGATGAAGAAGGTCTTTATAAAGTTCAACATTTTTCACACACGGACACAAAGACCTTTGCTCAGCTATCTATATAGGGACATACAATAGATTTCTATTGTTTTTATATAAAGCTATATAAAGCTAACTAAATAATTACTATAACTAACCCTAAACCTAACCCAACAAAGTAAATACTAGACACATAGAAATCCCAAAATCTAGATAACATAACCACCCACCCACACACACACCCACCCACCCGCCCACCCACACACACAAACACACACACTAGTGGAAGCACCATTTGTTTGGCATCACAGAAGAAAACCACTTAGAAAAGCCAACAGCTGTGCTTTTATTAACTCCACATCCTGATAATGTTTGGAGTTGCAGCATCACCATCTAGCTAAAACACATTTATCTCAAAGTGATGAAATGTTGGACACATTGTAGAAAACATGCAGTGGAGTTACCTTAACAGTGTTTAATTGACTAAAACTTACCCATCACAATTTTTTTAATGAGGAAAAAACCCAGAAAGAAATTGGTAATACTCTGAAATACTCTGGTAATACTGAAAAGAGTACAGCCTGACTTAGGGTCACTGAATTGGCACTCACAGGCTTCCTGGAGGAATTTCTCTCGAACGCTGTCCGATGTGCAGTTCTTGCACGTCTTTATAGCTACAGAAAGTGGTGGGTTCTCCTTAGGTCAAAAAAGATAAAGATAAAAAATAAAAACACCCGACTTAGCAAAGACTTTCAATTAATAAAATATTATTATAACAATTTTAGTTATAATAAAATATACACTACCGTTCAAAAGTTTGGGGTCACATTGAAATGTCCTTATTTTTGAAGGAAAAGCACTGTACTTTTCAATGAAGACAACTTTAAACTAGTCTTAACTTTGAAGAAATACACTCTATACATTGCTAATGTGGTAAATGACTATTCTAGCTGCAAATGTCTGGTTTTTGGTGCAATATGTACATAGGTGTATAGAGGCCCATTTCCAGCAACTATCACTCCAGTGTTCTAATGGTACAATGTGTTTGCTCATTGGCTCAGAAGGCTAATTGATGATTAGAAAACCCTTGTGCAATCATGTTCACACATCTGAAAACAGTTTAGGTCGTTACAGAAGCTACAAAACTGACCTTCCTTTGAGCAGATTGAGTTTCTGGAGCATCACATTTGTGGGGTCAATTAAACGCTCAAAATGGCCAGAAAAAGAGAACTTTCATCTGAAACTCGACAGTCTATTCTTGTCCTTAGAAATGAAGGCTATTCCATGCGAGACATTGCTAAGAAATTGAAGATTTCCTACAACGGTGTGTACTACTCCCTTCAGAGGACAGCACAAACAGGCTCTAACCAGAGTAGAAAAAGAAGTGGGAGGCCGCGTTGCACAACTGAGCAAGAAGATAAGTACATTAGAGTCTCTAGTTTGAGAAACAGACGCCTCACAGGTCCCCAACTGGCATCTTCATTAAATAGTACCCGCAAAACACCAGTGTCAACATGTACAGTGAAGAGGCGGCTGCGGGATTCTGGGCTTCAGGGCAGAGTGGCAAAGAAAAAGCCATATCTGAGACTGGCCAATAAAAGAAAAAGAATAAGATGGGCAAAAGAACACAGACATTGGACAGAGGAAGACTGGAAAAAAGTGTTGTGGACAGATGAATCCAAGTTTGAGGTGTTTGGATCACAAAGAAGAACGTTTGTGAGACGCAGAACAAATGAAAAGATGCTGGAAGAATGCCTGACGCCATCTGTTAAGCATGGTGGAGGTAATATAATGGTCTGGGGTTGCTTTGGTGCTGGTAAGGTGGGAGATTTGTACAGGGTAAAAGGGATTCTGAATAAGGAAGGCTATCACTCCATTTTGCAACGCCATGCCATACCCAGTGGACAGCGCTTGATTGGAGCCAATTTCATCCTACAACAGGACAATGACCCTAAACACACCTCCAAATTGTGCAAGAACTATTTAGAGCAGAAGCAGGCAGCTGGTATTCTATCGGTAATGGAGTGGCCAGCGCAGTCACCAGATCTGAACCCCATTGAGCTATTGTGGGAGCAGCTTGACCGTATGGTACGCAAGAAGTGCCCATCCAACCAATCCAACTTGTGGGAGCTGCTTCTGGAAGCGTGGGGTGCAATTTCTCCAGATTACCTCAACAAATTAACAGCTAGAATGCCAAAGGTCTGCAATGCTGTAATTGCTGCAAATGGAGGATTCTTTGACGAAAGCAAAGTTTGATGTAAAAAAAATCTTATTTCAAATACAAATCATTATTTCTAACCTTGTCAATGTCTTGACTCTATTTTCTATTCATTTCACAACGTATGGTGGTGAATAAGTGTGACTTTTCAGGAAAACACAAAATTGTTTGGGTGACCCCAAACTTTTGAACGGTAGTGTATTTGGAAATTCAACTTGTCACAAGGCATTAGTCATACTCTAACTGCAAATATCAGAAACTAATACTTGAATGAGACGTTTGAATTCTTAGATATAAAACTGGAGCTCATACAACCTAACAGAATTCACTGCTTGTACATTTACATTTAAGGTCCTAATATATGCATATGTAGTGCTAAGTATGGTCTACAGTAAATACCGGACATATGTAAATCCCTTGATGGACGTCTCCAAACTGCCCCTCTCCTATGCAGCGGCCCAGTTCAATTCTGTCTCTCTGGATCTCATAGTCCCTGGCTGAAAGACAAAACAGTCAACACACTATTATGAAATATAAACATAAACTCAGTTATCAAGGAGCACTTTTCACTGTGTAGTTTTAGAAGACACTATGCAATAGAAGACATTATGCAGTTCTTCAGTCCTTATATCGGTCCATATCTGTTTAATACAGAATCCATCCATTACATGCCATACCTACCACAACCATCAGACAAAAATAAATTCATAACTCAACTGAGGTTTCATCACTCAGAAAAGCATGTCAATAATCACTGAAAAAGCCCTCTGAAGAACTAGCTGTAAAAGGGTCACAGCTAGTTTTGAGCACCTTCTGTAAAACTTGAAGGTGTCCATTAAAACGCTGAATATATGAGTGTAAACAAAAAAAAAATAATTCTGTTCAATAGTCAACACAAAATAAGGATATAAAAATGTAACCACATAAAACACAGACAGGCAAAGCAAAAGCACACAAACACACAGGAAGTCTCAAGCATAAGGAGGGAAGGGAATGAAAACGGCAGGAGAAACATTTTTACCTTCATCTAGTCCATAATATTCTGTTGTGCCGATGACGAGAGAAAACAAAATGGCAAATATAACACTGGATAACATTAAGGTAACCATTAATGGAAAATGTGTTGTGGGAAGCTTGCTTTACTTAAAAAACAGCATGAATGACTGTAGTTACATTTAGTAGGTAAAATTAAAAACATTTAGTAGTTACATTTAAAAAGCTAAAATCAATGTATATTTAATAGCATGAAATTTTAGGACAAAAAGATTTCAAATCAGATTAAAAAAAATGTAAATTGTATCTTAATCTCATTAGATAAAAAGAAAACGTTCAACATTTACATTTATTTACATTGATTACTTTAGCAGACTCTTTTATCCAAAGAAATATGGTGTTGCAATAGTGCACATGCTCGAGTGGGTGATGCATGTTCGAGTGCTGACTGCGGCAACCCCCTCCTCTCTTTCCAATTGTGTGCTTAAGGTAATGCACTTAAGTACACAAAATAAATTACTTAAAAATAAAACAAAAAAGCTAAATGTTAATTCCATTTGTAAAATAAACGTTCAACGTCATGCCTATTGCAATATTTGCAGTACAACTCAGTCAGTCACATTTAAAATATGTACTGTAAGCACATAAGCAGACTCCATGGATGGAAATACTTAGATTTTATCTTTCAACTTCCTCTATTCAAGCCCACACTGAGCAAATGATGATTGACTGTGATACAAGAGCACAAAAGAAAAGAGACGAAACTGAACGTCATGTTATTCTAGAGTTCAGTTTCAGACCTAATAACATCTAAGCAGAAAGCGACACAGACTCAAGCCAGCTATAAACTTCTCAAGAGCTTCTGCACCTACGATGCCAAGTGTGCATTTAAAGTCAGGTAGATAATAGGAAATTCATTAGGAAAACATTTAGAGTAATATAATTTCATTAGAGAGTGTATGCAGTTTGTCACATAAAATAAACAATGAAAGTGTCCAGTCTTCCCTCCTCCATGTACACGCCTAGAGCTGTCTTCATACTGTTAACTTTTCCGAGGGTCTTACCGTGCAACGACTAAAGCACAGCATTCTAATTAAAGTGAAAAACTAAAGATAAAATGACCAGTCAACCACCGTGACACATACCAAATATGCTTCTTGTTCAACATGCTTACATAGCAATATTCACAGCATACCACCCCAGACTTCTTGACCAGGTACCATAAATTAATATCTACAAAGCTCAAAACTGATCTAATTTTAGCTGGATAAATCAGTTTAAGAGAGAAATTAATTCTAATCTAATTATTAATCACCCAACCAAAACCCTAAGAGTGCTTCAAAAGAACACCATAATACTGTTCTGAGATCAGTGTGAGACAGATACTCACTGGAAGGCATGGTGTATGTGTCCTCTTCATCTATGATCTCGGCGTAGTCATCTGTTTCTGAAAAAGGGGAAAACAAATTCCATGTAAGTCCAAATACACCAGGACCTTTTGAGAACCAGCTAAAAACAACCCTTCCAAAACCAGCAACCCTCTCTCACACATAAATCTTCTCGCTTTGGTAAAACATACACATATATGCTTGAGTTGGATTAGATCACATCCACACAGCTGTGATATTTGTGAGTATGTTTAAAGAGAGAGTACATCTGGCTCGGGGGGGTGGGGGGGGGGGGGTTGGGGGTCTTAACTGTAACCCCTGTTCCCTGATAAAAGCGGAACAAGATGCTGCGCTGATTTAGCGCTTTGGAAACAAATTTAGGTGTGACCAGCTGTGAATATGTGTGCAACACGTCAATGAAATTGACCAGAATTTATAGCCTCTGCTGGTGACATCATTGGTGCACCTGTAGCAGGGCTATAAATTGATGCGTCACAGGTGCATCGTCAGATATTTTGAGAGCAGTCCTGGGGCATCCCAGTGCGTCAATGAAGTGCAGCATCTCGTTCCACTTTTATCAGGGAACAGGGGTTACAGTTAAGTAACCCGAGACGTTCCCTGTCAAAAAGCTACACTTTGATGCTGCGCTGATTTAACGCTTTGGGAACGAGAATACCCACGTTGCTGCACTGTGGATGTCTGGACCCCTTACAGTTGTGTAGTGCTCACAAGAGCACGAGAGGTCTCAGGCATGAGCTTGTGATGTTGACTCAAGGACGTAAGAGTGGCATGAACATACAAACTATAAAATCTTATGAATGTGTGCAGAGAGGACCAGCCTGCCGCATCACAAACATGATGCAGAGGGACACCTCTAGCCAAGGCTTTAGAGGAGGCGAGCCCTCTGGTAGAGTGAGCCCTGATACCTACTGGCAAAGCTTGACAGCACGCCTTGTAGGCCACTCAATGCGACATGTGGTGGCGGCCTTTTGAAGTCTTAGGCAAGACAGACAGAGCCTGTAGATCCCCAATTCTTTTTAGAGAAGTAATTGCCATAAGAAAAACCATCTTGAGAGTCAGAAGTTTATCAGATGCTGACTCTAGAGGTTTGAAAAGGGTCTCAACCAGACCCTCAAGGACTATTGCTAAGTCCCATGAAGGGATCCTGGTCCTAGCAGGAGGTCTCAGTCACATGGCTCCACAAACAAAGAGAGAAACTGGAGGAAACTCATACAGGTGCATTCTGGGCCATGTATGTGCCATCGTGTCCAGACCCAGGGGGGCAGGGTGACTCAGAGAGAATTAGAGGGGACATTGCGCTGTCTGTTGGGAGGTGAAGAGGTCCACTTCCGCTCTGTAAAATCTCACCCATGTTTGTTCCACTACCTCAGGTGGAATTTCCACTCCCACGTCGGTATTTTCTGTCTGGACAATAAATCTACTCCCACATTCAGGCATCCAGGGATATAAACAGCTCTAATTGACAGGAGCTTGCCCTGGGCCAAAAGGAGAATCTGCTGTGCCTGTCTGTTGAGGTGGCGTGAACGTAGACCTCCTTGATGGTTTATGTAAGAGACTACTGCTGTAGTCCGCACCAGGACATGGCAGCCTCTCAAATACTGGAGGAAGTATTTCAGAACCAGAAATACCACCATCAACTCGAGGCAGTTGATGTGCCAGTCGAACTGATGACCCTCCCATTCCCCTTGAGCTGGACAACCACTTAAGACCGCACCCCAGCCCATCAGGGAGGCGTCTGTTGTTAGCAATTTGCGATGGCAAGACGCACCTAGAGTGGGACCCAAAGTGAGGAACCGGGGACTGAACCACATAGAAAGGGTACGAAGCACGTGGCGTGTAACCCTTATCTGCCTTAGGGGACTGGCCCTTGGATGAAATCCCCTGGCTTTGAGCCACAACTGAAACGGTCTCATGTGCAGAAGGCCCAAAGGGATCACCAAGGAGGCAGATGCCATGAGACCTAGTATTCGTTGATACTGATGAACAGTGCAACCTTGGCCTAGAATAACTTTGCTCAGGGTGTTCTGAATGGGCATGATTAGAGTGGGAGACAATTGTGCCTGCATCATGATCGAATTCCATACAACGCCCAGATAGGTAATTTCTTGAGTGGGAGAGAGAACGCTCTTTTTGACGTTGAGTCTCAGACCCAGAAAAACCAGATGAGGCAAGATGATATCCCTGTGCTGAACTGCCTAGTATCAGCCAGTCGTCTATGTAATTCAGAATGCGGATGCCCCGGAGTCTCAAAGGAGGCAGTGCTGCATCCATGCATTTCGTGAATGTGCGGGGTGATAGGGCTAGGCCGAATGGAAGAACCTGATATTGGAAAGCTTCGCCCCCGAAAGCGAACCTCAGGAATTTCCTGTTGTGGCAGAATTTCTATATGAAAATATGTGTCCATGAGACTGATCGTGACCAACCAATTGATATGTTGGGTTTGAGACACGACCGTCTTGAGAGTTAGCATCTTGAACCTGATTGAGCAATTCAAGCCTCGAAGGTCTAAAATCGGACGCAAACCCCCCACCCTTCTTGGGAACCAGGAAGTATCTGCTGTAGTAATCTGACTCTTTCTCTGGAAGGGGAACATGTTCTATGGCCCCTTTGACCAAGAGATTTCACTCAGTCATTCAACTGATCAGCCTGGTACGCCTGTAACACTGCCATAGTGTGTAGGGCAGCACCAGCCTGACCTGCTGCCTGATAAGCCTTCCCCACAAGCGTGGAGGTGGTCATGCACGGATTTGTGGGGAGAGTGGGTCTCTTTAGTGATGACCCCTGATATAACGTTCCCTTCCTTTTTTCTTTTTTTTTTGGCCACCTGACAGAAATCTGTTTTCTAGTTTGTTGCGTTTGGGGGGGTCTCTTGTTCGTGTGTAACCACCTCGAGTAATTACTCTGCTTTATTATTGTGCGTGGAATGTTCAGAGGTTCAGCGTCCCCCTCATGAACCGAAGAGGTCCCGAACACACTTCAGGCTTACGAGAAGGATCAGCTGGATCTGGGGAGAGAGTGAGCGATAGGGACGGACCCGTCACTCGCTCCTCAGCCAGATCTATGTGAGAGCCCCACGATGAAAGAGTGGGCGCTGACTCTTGGAAGTAAGCAAGACGAGTGTGAAGCATTTTGTCTGTTAACAGATTGCAATGCTCGCACACGCCCCGCCCAACGCAAAAGCAGCATGCTCTTCCCCCAAACACACAAAACAAAACTGGTGTCCGTTTCAGCCATAGAGTGTAAACATGGGAAGAGTGCTCCGTTTGCTTTGTTTATCAGTCAATTTTATTTTTTTATTTTTTTTTAAGAAAAGAGAAAGGTTTCTGCACACTGCCTAACAATTCTAATTCATAACAGAGGAAAGTAGAAAGTTCTGACAGTCAAGAAGCACAACACACACAGAATGATCTGAAGACAAAAGACCTGACGATGCACCTGTGATGCATCTATTTATAGCCCTGCTACAGGTGCATCCAATGATGTCACCAGCAGAGGCTATAAATTCTGGTCAATTTCATTGACGTGTTGCACACATATTCACAGCTGGTCACACCTAAAGTTGTTCCCAAAGTGCTAAATCATCGCAGCATCAAAGTGTAGCTTTTTGATAGGGAACCTTTTTCTAAAGCATTGGAAAAACAGATGAAGTCATGGGTAGCTCGGCATCTATTGTATCTATCCTGTCTGATTTTAAGGAACAGTTGTAAGCCAAAGATTCTCTGTGCTGAATTGGTCAGGTATTCGGTGGATGTGAACAGATTTTGACAGCTTGTATTGACTGCCACAGAATTCTCCAGAGTCAAGTACTGTAAGCAAACACTTTCCCCTTACAGTAAAAAAAGGATGGGTGTTTTCAACAGATAAATTCGCCCGCATGGCAGGGGCCAACTAGTATTACCAGATCAAAATAACATCATGTTTCATAGTAACCTATAGCTGCAGGAAGTCACTCATACACCCTGGCATTTCATTATTCTTGAGTTCACGGGAGCTTAAATACCCCATGACATGACAAGTCTGACAAGTTTTTTCCTATGTTGACATCTTTTCTATTGAAAGGAAGTTGGAGTAGGACATATCAGAGAGCTTGTACTTTAAAAAAAAAACAACAATATTTTATATTTGTATTGATACAGATTTTCCGATTCGATTCCGATTCACAAGCTCTCGATTCCAATTCAATTTGATATCAATTTATGTGGGTATATTTCAGTTATAATGTCCCTTTTATTACATATGAAAGAAATTCTCTCCAAGCTAATGCTGTTAATTGTGCAATGGACTTTTGAACTAGGTACATTACAAAATGTTTACTAATTATATTTAATTTGTTTTTCTAAATTTTGTTCACATTTAATTTGTTAATTTTTAAAAAGATAAATATATTCAATCAATAAATATATTTTATTGTATATATTATATTTTGTTGCATGTTTAAAGTTTAATTGCATAATTTGTACTATTTACAAATATTTACATTGATTTGTTGAGCATGTGCTAAAAACCAGTACTGTCTCTTTAAGGAAACTAGCTGCTCTGTAAAGATCATCTGTATAAAGCATCTGTAAATGAGTGCACGAAAAATAGAAATCGAATGGCTTTATCTCATCCCTGCTATGCGTGATAAAATGTTCTTTTAGTTGTTTTTGATCAACAACTGATTGTAAAGTACAGAAATAAATAAAACAAAAATAATAAATAAGAGAGATTATTCAATGGCAAATTGACTGCGTGGATCTTGTCTTTGGACACACATTACAAGGAACAACGTTTACTTTCATAACACAGTAAAAGGATCTTGCTGCTGAATACTCCACCACTATACTACAGGATTCATTCACTGGTGAGTGAAATATAAACATTTACCAGCCATTGTTTATATGGACACTTTAAAAAAACTGGAATGAAATCATTCCGATTGATGAATCCGCTTCACAATGTGTAAATGAACCTGCAATGACCACGGACATTCGCCATTACACAGTCATTAAATTAAGACGAAACTGGAGTGCTTTGTGTTCACTATTAAAGTTTATATTTGATAAGTTTATTTTTTGATATTTGATTAAGTTTAAGCAATCTGATCAAGCATTTACATTGCAAATATTTTCTTCCCAAAAGGAAAAGGTTTACACCACCCCTTACAATCCAAATGAAGTTTACAAAGGATTTGGTCAATTCATTACGATTGACATGAGACATTTTTATTCGGACTGTACTACTAGTCCGATCACAAATGGATTACTAAGGCCATGTAAACTCACCTACTGTGTTGAAGGGTTACGCATAAAGTAAAACAGGGCTCTTCAACTACTTTATTACGGGGGCCAAATAATCTAGATTAAAATTTGGCAGGGGCAAACATTTTTCCATATTTATCTTAGCTTTCACTTTCATCACAAATAACATATTACTTTTAAAAAAAACTTCATACAGTGCATTTATTTATATTAAAAGTCACAGGGTATACTGTATATTGAAGGTCTGAAATTCCTTCATAAGATCTGGCTGAAGAACAAACATGACTTATATTCTTAACTAACAAATAATTTTTTATCAACTTTACATTGAAAAAAAAAAACACAATAATTTTTAAACTTTAGGGCTATCATTTACAAATGATTAAAACTGATGAGAAACATTTAGACCTGCTAAAGCCCTCTCACAATATCAACCCACATAAGAAAACTGTCATGTTTACTTAAAATGCATTTAAATTAAATTTTCTTTTTGGAAAAAACAGAGATAAAATGTCTATTCTTCCATTTTCTCTATAAAGTATTATCCTATTCAGTGAGGAAAAAATGATCCCTGCAAATATTGTGAATTTGCACACAATAGCCAGTGCAGGAGCCAGATTTTTGTGTAGATAATAATTGGCAAAAGAAGAACAAACAGAAGGCATGACGGCCTCTTTGGAAACGCTGTGGAAGGCTTTTCTGATTGCTTCATCGCGGCGCAAAAGCAGTCACAACCGATTAAGCCCTTTTTGCCTGAGAATTGTTTCCTCTCATCCGCCCGATCACTCTCTGCTGGCAAAAACCCCCACTCCCGCCGCTTCAGCACCACCAAGAGCCGCTGCTGAGCGCATCTGCCCACAGGTCTGGTTTGCATCAATAGATCTAAGGGACACGTATTTTCATGTATTGAATTGTGCCGAATCACAGGTTGTTCTTGAGATTTGGATTCGAGGGAACGGCATATCAATTCAAAGTCCTCCCACGCGCACGTTCACAAAATATGTTGATGTGGCACTCGCCCCTTTGAAGAACGGCATGTGCATTCTGAATTACCTCGACGATTGGCCATTACTGGCCTGATCTAAGGCTCTGCTATGCGAGCACAGGGACTGACTGAAAAAAACACCTACTCCTAGCCAAGAAATCTACCTTTTGGGGGTTCTACTCGACTCTGTGAGCACGTGTAACAAAGTAAGCATGTTCGGACCATTCCGTGTCGGTCTCAGTTCAAACTGGGGTAAAGCATTTCCACTGAAGTCATTAAAAAATGCTGGGTTTAATGGCGGCAGCATCCACTGTCATACGTTAGTTCTTTTACACATGAGACCTCTCCAGTGCTGGCTCAACCATTACATACCATGTCACGCCTGGTGCTGAGGGCGCGTCACTGTGACTAGCCGCTGTCTCGCTGCTCTAGGACCATGGACAGCTCCGAACAATTCTCATCAGGGTGTAATGCTGTGTCAGGTTTTCAGGGGGAAAATGGTGACCACGGATGTGACCAACACAGGTTAGGGCACGCTGTGCGATGGACGCCCGGCTTGTGGAACATCAAATGCCTGGAAATGCTAGCTGTCTTCTTAGCAGTGAAGACTTTCCATTCCGACATAGGTAAGACAATATGTCAGTGGTAGCATACATAAATCGGCTGGGCAGAACTCGATTGCTAATGATGATGAGGCCTGGGCCGTCTGAACTGTGGAGCAGACATGCTGTCATGCCAGGGACCGATGTCAGGGAAATATAGACTTCATCCTCTGACCAATTGGGAAATGTTTGGCAAAGCAGAAGTCGATATTTTCGCCTCCACGAAGACTACCCACTGTCCACTTTGGTACTCCATGTCCCAAGCACCACTAGGGGTGGACACCTTGGCCCACAAGTGGCTGACGAAAGGAAAATATGCATTTCCCCTGGTATGTCTCCTTCAATTTGTCATCTGCAAAGTCCAAGAGGTCAAGGAAACGGTTCTGTTGGTTGTGCCAAAATGGCCAAACCAGTCATGATTTCCGGAAATGATGGAGATACTAGATGGCCCTCCATGAGAAATACAGCTGAGGAGGGATCTGCTCTCCCAATTGCAGGGCACGATTTGGCATCCCCAGCCAGAGCTGTGGAACCTACATGTGTGGCCCCTAAACAGAGCACAGAGCACAGCGAACAAGCCTGAATTGCTTCAGTCTGTAATGAGCACCATTTTGCAGGCTAGAGCACCATACACGAGACACCTCTATGCACTAAAATGGTGTGTGTTTGCGGATTGGTGCTCTTCAGGCGGCAAAGACATGGTGAATTGATCCATTTTGGAAATCCTTACATTCTTTCAAGAGCAGTTGGTCACAGGTCTTACTCCATTAACGCTTAAGGTTTATGTAGCAACCATCTCAGCATTTCACACTCCAGAGGCTTGCTCATGTTCTGATCATAAAGTTCCTTAGGAGAGTGAGGCGCTTGAACCCTGCTACAGTTCCAAAGAGGGTTTTAAATCTGGTGCTGAGGGCACTCTGGGGCCCCCAGTTTGAACCACTGGAATTCATTGAGTTGAGTGTGCTCTCTCTAAAGACAGCATGTCTGTTGGCTCTGGCCTCAGTTAAATGGGTTGGTGATATACAGGCACTGTCGGTTGACATTTCATGTCTGGAATTCAGACTGGGGCTTCCAAAAGCCACCATCATGTGCCTAAGGTGCTTTACATGCCCCTTTAGTGCTTAGGTAGTCCACCTACAAGCCTTCTCTTCCCCACCATTTAATTCAGATGAGGAGCAGTTAACGCATTTATTATGCCCCGTGTGGGCATTACACACTTATGTGGAGTGCACCCGGCAGTTTTGACTGTCGGATCAGCTCTTCATTTGTTATGGAGGATGAACAAAAGGTATGTCCGTCTCCAAGCAAAGGCTCTCTCACTGGATTGTTTATATGATCACCCTTGTGTATGAATCACATGGTCTTCGCACAACATGTTCGAGAGGTTTTATAACCTAGATGTGGCGTCCATCACTTCACATGTCCTCTGTTTAGAGAACTTACTATTCCAACACCAGCAATTGAGCCAGAGCTCCTTATTATGGGCGTGCAACCTGTTATAATTTTAATACAACCGCATGTGTAGGCTGTTATCCAATTTACTGGGAGTCACAAGCACTTCCAATAAATATCTCTCCCTACCTCTGGTTATGAAGGGGTTAAATTTATACTGTGTGTATTATATGACTCGTATATACACTGATCAGCCCAAACATTAAAACCACCTGCCTAATAGAGTGTATGTTCCCCTCGTGCCATCAAAACTGTTCTTACCTATCCAGGAATTTCAGCAGCAGATCTTTTATGTCCTGTAAGTTGCGAGATAGGGCCTCCATGGATCTGACTTGTTGGTCCCAGCACATCCCATAGATGCTCAATCGGATTGAGATCTGGGGAATTTGGAGGCCAAGTCAACACCTTAAACTCTTTGTCATGTTCCTCAAACCATTTCTGAACAAATTTTGCAGCGTGGAAGTGTGCATTATCCTGCTGAAAGGGGCAAATGCCACCAAGGAATACAGTTGCCATGAAGGGTTGTACGTGGTCTGCAACAATCTTTATGTAGGTGGAGTGTGTCAAAGTAACATCCACGTGAATGCCAGGACCCCAGGTTTACCAGCAGAACATTGCCCAGAGCATCACACTGCCTCCGCCAGCCTGACTTCTTCCCATGGTGCATCCTGCTGCCTTCTCTTCTCCAAGTAAATGATGCACACGCACCCATCCATCCATATGATCTAAAAGAAAACATGATTCATCAGACCAGGCTACCTTCTTCCATTGCTCCATGGTCCAGTTCTGATGTTCACGTGCCCATTATAGGCAATTTCTGTAGTGGAAAGGAATGGGTACTGGCATGGCACTCATACCAATCATGGGCATTCAGACCAGTCTGTGGCTACGCAGCCCCATATGCAGCAAGCTGCGATGCACTGTGTGTGCTGACAACTTTCTATCATAGCTATCATTAAGTTTTTCAGCAATTTGTGCTACAGTAGCAATTCTGTGGGATCAGACCAGACGGGCTAGCCTTCGCTCCCCACGCACATTAATGAGCCTTGGGCGCCCATGACCCTGTCACCAGTTCACCAGTTGCCCTTCTTTGGACATTTTTTGGTAGGAACTAACCGCTGCATACCGGGAACACCCCACAAGACCTGCCATTTTGCAGAGGCTCTGACCCAGCCATCTAGCATCACAATTTGGCCCTTGTTAAAGTCGCTCAGATCCTTACACTTGCCCATTTTTCCAACACATAAAATTCAAGCACTGACTGTTCACTTGCTGTCTAATATATCCCACCCCTTGACAGGTGCCATTGAAATGAGCTAATACATTTTATTCACTTCACCTGACAGTGGTTTTAATGTTGTGGCTAATCAGTGGATATCCAAAGCATAAGATTAACTTCCTGTCTGGTTGTCAACATGTGGGGTTAATCATCATTCTATAATCCTGAAATATGAAATATACCACCAGGTGGGCCTGTAACTTCATATACATATTCTTTTAAAAGTGTATATATTTGGAATGAGACATTGCGAAACCTAGCTGCTTCAGAACTACTTCAGAGTTTTGAGGTACGAGTGATACGTTCTCATCCTTCATTCAGAAAATTCTGAAGAAACTGTGTTCGCGGACCCGCTTATATAGTCCAACTGTGCGACTAAAGGTGTGGGGCTCAAACAGCATTGCCAATCATAAGATAAAAGGGCTTTAACTAGATTGTCAGAGAAGGATTCCCCAAAAGCGTTTAAGGCAATGTCTCGTTCCCTTCATCTCAGGAAACCAAGGTTACATGTTTAACTGGAGACGTATTTCAGATGGTGAGACAATTTGATCAAAAATCAGTTGAAGGGCAACACAAAGATGATTGGCGTGCCGGATTTGAACCACAGCCCACCAGTGAACTAGCCCTGAAGTAAAATATTGATCTTGTGATTTAAGAATCAATATAGAGATCATTCAAATGAAGATAGCGATGCATTGGAAAATCTATATTTTTACCCACCCCTTATAGCCAACAGCCTTTAGTTTACAATACAACCACGATTTTCTATTTGCTATTGCTTACTGGTTAAAGGTGGAATTGGGGGAGGAAAATTATATATAAATATTTTTTTTAAATGTATGCACCCATGATGTCATCTATATTTTAGGTCTGTTATTCAAGAAGAGAAAGACAAATGCATGTATCTGCTAAAAGTTAATTTTGTCAACATTTAGGAGTAAACTATGGCTTCAAAGATAATAGACATGGACTAGAAGTCACAAATGTTTGATTTCATTGGGCCTTTAACCAGGTTAAACTGTGATTTAAACAGAAATAAATATAATAGCGGTACAAATTTCGTCTGAGGGGCAGGTTTCTTCAGAAAAGTACCTCTAGAGGGAGAACGAAAGCTTACTTTGACATAAACCAATGTGTTCAGAAGCAAATGTTTGGCACTTTGACCAAACTCAGTAATGAAACATTAAAATTGGACTTTACCATCACCAATATCATCTGTGGATCCAGACAGCATGCAAGTTATTACAGAGAAAGAGAGAAAAAGGAAAGAATTAGATTCAATTCTTATTCATAACAGATAAATGTCACTGCTAATGAGGAAAGGTATGCAGCAAACAAATTTCAAAACAAAGTCCCAAACCATAATTAGCACCAGAAAGAAGAACTTGAAAAAATTTACTTATTCTTTAGATTAAATATAAATATCATGCACAAGCCCCATCTGTAACACAAACACACAAAACAGTACATTGCCACAGAGTTTAGATGTTCAGATAGAACTCATTCTTTGCGTCAAAAAAAAAAAAAAAAAAGAGCCAGACACAAAGCCACAAGTGGAATCTATAAATAAGCATTTAAAAGCTGAAGAGATGCAATTTTAAAAGTTCAAATTCTTTTAACTTGGCACGGCATCTTAAAACATGGTGCTCTTGTGCAAGACACTGAAAAAACAGCAAAACACGATACAGTAAAAGTTGTAATTCTTACAGGTTTACATAGAAAAATAGATGGACGGACAGAAAAAAAATGCATTGTGTGTGAACTGCCACTTAAAGTGTATTTGTTGGAGGGTTTGGAAGAGTTTTGGTGCTCATGGTTCATATCTTAAAGTACAATAGGAAAACAGAAAAGCGGGGGGAAGAGGAGGGGAGTATAACTGAATTTAGGTTCTGACAAAGCAATCAAACCAAGAGTGAAAATCTTGGAAGCTTAATGATAAATTAAACTACCTTCATTTGGACTAATACAACTTGATTCTTTGAAATACAATTACTGAAATCTCAACACAATTTACAGAATTCATCAGGGAAATAAAGGTATAGAGAACAATATCTCTTGAATGTAAATAGTTATGGAGAAAATGACACCATCAGAGAGGCCTTGCAGAAATTGAAAAATACCAAGTAGTCTATGACAAGCAGTTCAGTGTATAGATTCCCTTTTTGCTCAAAATCGTAAATGCACTATTTGAGCAACAAGAACAAGCGAGTCTTTAAAGGGATAGTTAACCCAAAAATTGAATTCTGTGATATTTACTCACGTATGACCATGAAACCTAAAAGGATATATTAGACAGAATGTTAGGGACTGACTGTCAATTTCATTGTATGGAAAAAAATATGCTATCAAAGTGAATGGTCACCAAGGCAAACATTGTGCTTAACATTTCCTATTATTTTCAACAGAATAAAGAGTCGTACAGGTTTGGAACAATATGACATATAACAAAATCCCTTTAAGCTTATGAACACCAATGCAGATGATCACAAACTCTGTGCTGAGGTTATTTGTGAAAGTTAATATATCTAAAACATATTTTACCCAGTAACACTGGGGTGGGCAATTTTTTTTGGTACAGGGACCACATCGGGCTTTAAGTAATATATAGGGTGCCACATTGTAGCTACTCCTTTTGAGATAGAAAGTTACGCATTGCTTTGGTTCTTGTACCTTTTAAGCCCAGAAATAGTTGTGCACTCAATTTTCTGAAGTGTATATGTGACAATTGTTCTGCAATTGTATATTATAGAATTGTATAAAAGTATAATATTGCTATACACAAGGTAGATAATTTTCTACCAGGGATTAAAAAATAAATAAAAAGGCTGAGCACAATTATAAATTATTTATTTTACCATCTTCACTTCCGTAGTAATTTATTACACAATTTAACACTCTATATCAGGGGTCTGTTTTCCCAAAAAAAACAAAACAAATCATGGTACTTTTTTAGATTTTCTCCACAATTTGGAATGGCCAATTCTCAATGCGCTGTAAATCCTTGTGGTGGCGTAGTGACTCGCCTCAATCTGGGTGGCAGAGGACGAAGCTTAGTTGCCTCCGTGTCCGAGACAGTCAATCCGCACATCTTATCACGTGGCTTGTTGAGCGCGTTACCGCGGAGATATAGCGCGTGAGGTGGCTTCACGCTATTATCCCTGGCATCCATGCACAACTCACCATGTGCCCCACCGAGAGCGAAAACCACTTTATAACGACCACAAGGAGGTTACCCCATGTGACTCTACCCTCCCTAGCAAACAGGCCAATTTGGTTGCTTACGAGACCTGGCTGGAGTCACTCAGCACACCTTGGATTCGAACTAACGACTCTTGGGTTGGTGGTCAGCATCTTTAAACGCTGAGCTACCAGGCCCCTCAATTATAGCACTTTTAATGTGTGTCGCAAAGCGGGACAGTTTACTTATTTTATTTTCAAAACATTACCCGTTTACGATCTAAAAGGGTCATGATGCGGGTCTCCTCAATTGTTTAGTTTTTCATGCACACAACTGAATAAAAAAGGCTGCATAACTACGATAAATAATTACTGCGAGAGTTAAGATTAACATATAGGTGCAAGGGACTTTTAAATGACACAAAAAATAATAATACATATTCATCCATCGGTTGCTTTTGCTTGCAAATCAATGATTATCCCTCTGTGTGTCAATGATGCAGAGATCTTTGTTAATATTTTATTAAAGTATTTTATTAAAATTTAAAATATTAAATTTGTTAATATTTTATTAAAAATTTGCTCACAAACTTGGTAGCACCAAACAGCACAAGCAGACTTGAGAATGGACACAGTGTCGCTGAGTTTGTTCAAAGGGGAAAGTGAGAGCTAGAAAGAGCGCACTCGCATGCATGGTTACCAGATTGTTATTCTGATTTCCTTGGTGAATTTGTTAATTTTCTGTCAAATCTAATATATACTGTAGTTAGAGCTTTAATTGTTGGTGTCTTCAAAATTTGCATAGATAATGAACACTGGGATTAGCATTTATCGATATTCTCAAATTGCTTGGAGTCAGACAAAATGTAACAGGACCAATTAAACTAGATTTAAATCTGTCATATGGAGTTGATGTTGATACTATAGAAATTCTACCGCAGAGCGATGACATCTCAGATCATTACCTTAACTTGTGTATGTGGAAAATGGAGCGCAAGTGGAAGAATACAAAATTAGAGGTATTTTGCGGTACATGGAAGGATAGTGTCACATTAACCAGCCACATTAACCAGCTCTGACTGGGGGACCCCGAGGCGTTCCCAGGCCAGTGTGGAGATGTAATCTCTCCACCTAGTCCTGGGTCTTCCCCGAGGCCTCCTCCCAGCTGGACGTGCCTGAAACACCTCCCTAGGGAGGTGCCCAGGGGGCATCCTTACCAGATGCCCAAACCACCTCAACTGACTCCTTTCCACGCAAAGGAGCAGCGGCTCTACTCCGAGCTCCTCACAGATGACTGAGCTCCTCACCCTATCTCTAAGGGAGAAGCCCGCCACCCTTCTGAGGGAGCCCATTTGGCCGCTTGTACTCGCGACCTAGTTCTTTCGGTCGTGACCCAGCCTTCATGACCATAGGTGAGGGTAGGAACAAAAATTGACTGGTAGATCGAGAGCTTTGCCTTCCGGCTCAGCTCTCTTTTCGTGACAACGGTGTGATAGAGCGAGTGCAATACCGCCCCCGGTACCCTGATTCTCCGGGCAACCTCCCGCTCCATTGTCCCCTCACTCGTGAACAAGACCCCGAGGTACTTGAACTCCTTCACTTGGGGTAATAACTCCTTCCCTACCCGGAGTACGCACTCCATCGGTTTCCTGCTAGGATCTCAGAACCTCCTCTTAATATTATTAACTCCTCGCTGTCCTTAGGACATGTCCCAAGAAACTTTAAAATGTTATCAAATAGCTTATTAAGAAGCCACAACTTGATCATGGAGAGTTGGCTAATTATAGACCAATTTCAAATCTCCCGTTTATGTTGAAAATACTAGAAATGGTTGAATCCTCCCAATTATGTTCATTCCTACAGAGAAATAGCATATATGAACAATTTCAGTCAGGATTTAGGCTACACCACAGTACAGAGACTTCACTTATCAGAGTTACTAATGACTTTCTCTTATCATCTGATTGTGGCTGCATTTCTTTTCTAATGCTTTTAGATCTTAGTGCTGCCTTCGACACGATAGATCACAATATTCTCTTGAAAAGGCTAGAGAACTATGTTGGCATTTGTGAAATGCATTAGCATGGTTTGGTCCTATTTAGCAGACTGCTACCACTTTGTCTGAGTAAATGAGAAATTATCAAATCAAACAAAAGTTAAGTATAGAGTGCCACAGGGATCAGTTTTAGGCCCCCTGCTTTTCTCCTTATATACGCTTCTCCTGGCTGCTTCTCCTGGCTTCCAGGAATCATGGAATAAATTTCCACTGTTATGCCGACGATACCCAACTTTATAATTCTTCAAAACCCGACGAAATATAACTCTGCAGAAAACTTAATGGCATCTACACTAATATTATTCTATTTGTTTCCATGTCTCAACCTTGGGACTCTTATCCCAAGGTCACAAGAAACGGCCGGATCCAGCTCCATTCCTGTTTGGCATCGGACTACATTACAACATGTCTCTTAAATGCAGTCACTTCAGTCTATTATGATGGACCTCAGCGGATGAACTCATGCCAACTCCAACCATAAGACATGGTATTCTTCATATACCATTGCCTGAACCTTGGATTTAGGATAGGCCTCACTGAAATGACCGGCTGGTTGAACTGCGAAGCACCTCACTGATCTCAACAGCATCACCTTGGTCTAATGATGAACTACACTCTTAAAATGGAATACATAGACTATCAATAAACTGCCAACAAAAGCTTTCATCAGCCAACTAACAAAGGACAATGCATCTATGTGAACTTCTGCAGTTAATCCAGGCTGAACTTCAAAGACATTATTCATTAATCTTACAGTTCTTACTAAATCTTTGTTTAAACATTGTCCCTTACTTACTTATTTATGTGCAGTTCAAGTCATGGTTTAAAATGATTAAACTAAGTAATATTGGCATTATATTCATGCTGTTAGCCAGATGGGAACTGTCCCCCAAAGTGAGCCTGGTTTCTCCCAATGCTTTTTTCTACATTAACCAAAATATTCCTTGCCACAGCTGCCTTCGACCTTCTCACTGGTATTATTAAATGATTATTTAATTACTTATTTTTATACACATTTCATAATCGTATTTAATCAAACTACACAATGATGACTCTAATACTTCATAGATATTATGTTTTCATTTTCTGTTAATGCCTGATTTTCTGTAAAGCTGCTTTGAAACTATGTGTGTTGTCAAAGGTGTTATACAAGTTAAAATGACTTGACATCTCTTCTCTCACAAAAGCTGCTTACTTTCACCTCTGATATATTGACAGACTACGCCCCGTTCTCAATACAAATGATAAAGAGTCTCTTGTTCACACTTTCATCACTTCATGACTTCACTACTATAACACCCTTTTTCAGGTCCCCTATTAAAACAATCAATAAACTGCAATACATTGAGAATTCTGCAGCTCGGGTTCTCACTTATTCCAAGAAATCATCTCAAATCACCCCCCTTTTACGTAGAGTGTACTAGCTACCTGTCTCTTACCGCATTCAGTATTAATTACTCCTCACAGCATTTAAAGCTCTACATGTTTTTTCCCCTCCTTACATCAAAGATAATTTTCCTCCCTACATACTATTTTGCTCACTCAGTTCTTCTGACTCTGGTTTACTACTCATCCCATGTTATAAGCTAACATCACTGGGTGGCAGGGCGTTTAGCTCTACTACTACAACATTATGGAACTCTATCCCACAATCCCGACCTTAACATGATTTCAAAAGCCACTTCAAAACATAGCTCTTTGCCCTATGTCATTCTGACCCTTAACTGATCTGCAGTTCTGTTTTTTATTTGTATTTTTATATTTACTTGCTACTTGTAAAGCGACCTTGAGTTTGTAGAATGGCGCTAAACAAAATAGACGTATTATTATTATTATTATATCACAGCTCAGGATGTCAGAAGACAATATTGTGCTTTTGAACGAGTGCAGTCCTACCTGAAACAGAGATGGCTTTGGCTCGAACTCCTTGTAAGCGTTTCTCATGGTTTGCTGATCTATGTGACAAAGGTGGAAGATGATGAATAGTGTACGTTTTTATTTAAACTTCATCAGAGTGTGACATTCTCCACCTCATACAGAATACACTGTTCCATGGTGAGCCCACTAAGCTGCGTTAATCCATTAATGTGTACAGGGGGAAAGACATAAGAGATGGGCCCTATCATTATCATTTTGAATGGGAGTTGGACTGAGGGTCAGATTAGTTTGAGGTGCACTGAGAGACCCCACATGTCTGAGCCACGAAACCAAGCTATTTGAAACCTAAACTTTAAAAAATAAATAAATAAATTGTAAGCTTAAGTTTTTACTATTCTTACAAGTTTTAATTAAGTTACCATTACTCTACCGTTCTCTAAATCCTAAAGTTGTCATTAAAAAAATAAATTGGTCCTAATTAAACTACTTGAAATGTCACATTTTGGAACCATAACTCAAATATAAACACTTTAAACTTTGGTTTGCAGCTGTATAAATTATGTATATTATGTTTGGTCAAAACAATGGAACTTGTGTAGAAAATTAATAATTGTTATTTAAAAAAGTATATTATTTTAATTCTAATGACTATTGTTGTTGTCACATCTTCTGCTGTTTCTTCTCCCATCCAGTTCACAGGTTCCTCATCCCCTGCATACTGATCCCTCTTTGGACTACAACCCCCATCATGCATTGCCTCCCGCCATTTTCCCTCACACCTGTTCTATGTTTGCTCGTTACCTGTCTATTTAAGCCCTGAGGTTCTTCAATTCAGTGCAAAGTATTGCCAGTACACTTTCTGTCTGGAATTCCAAGCGTTCTTATTTGTTAGCCTGTTTAGATCTTTGACCCTAGCCTGTTTCCTGTGGATTTTACCTTTTTGATACTCCTTTTGGATTTGTTTGTTCTCTACTCAGCCTTCTGGATTTTGTGACCCTAGCCTGTCTGACCATTCTATTAAAGCTGCACATGGATCCTACTTCTGCCTCTCCATCTGCTTTGTTACAGTTGTTTTGTTGTAGCTAGTTGATAGTTGTGATTTGTGTGAAGTCACCATGAGGGTGATTAGTGTTACCTCTGGTGAACTTGGAGCCTCTTAAATTCAGGCATTCTATTTTACTCAATTGTACTTTACAAAAGTGCAGATGTATGTGCACTAAGAAGTACTGAGGAGAATACAATGTGCCATATGGATAACCAAAATTAGTCATAATTTCCCTTATATTATGTAAGACATACTATACCTCAATTTAAATAATTCAATAAAAACAATTAAACTTTAATTACAGATGGGTTAAGTTTACTTGTAACTTGTTAAAGTTAGAAAAAGCATGCAAACCCATTGCCTTGAAAATTTTAAGTAAGGTGTACTATTTAGATTTTACAGTGCAGAGATGATCAATTAAGATTATTATTATTATTATTACTACTGTATCAAGTCTGAGACCACACAAAAAATCTGCGATTAAAAATCTAACATTTTTGAAATAAAGCAAGAAACATTTTAACATGAAAAAAATCAGAAATATTTAAGATTCTGCCCTATTTCTAGGTCAGATTTCAACAAAAGTACAGATTTAGCTGCTTTCATTAAAGCGCACAAGATGCTGTCTGGAACATTCTTAATCATGTGGTGATAACATGATGGTTTTGCACAAACTTGTGAAGTTCATGCCAGCTCAAGTGCATGCTGTCATTTAAAGCAAATGGGGACAGAAACGTTTTTCCATTTTAATTTTGCGCTTACTTTGTAATGCTGATATAAACAATTTGTAATAAAAACATCTGTATTATATTTGAAAAATTCAACGTAGAACCATTTTCACTAGTGGTCTCAGACTTTTGGAAACTCTATTTTCAAAACAAATTCTTTGTATTCTGTGACTTACTTTGGAGCCTTTGGGATTGATGGAAGAGCTCGCTCTCCTTCTGTTAACACACAAAAAGGAATAAAACTGTATATCTTGAAATGAACAAGATCTATAACAAACTTGAATAAAGAAATAACATGTCACTTTAAACTGGAAGATGATTTCATAGTTCTAAAGGTGTGTTCACACTGAAAGCACACTAAAGTCATTAAATTGCAATGAGATTTGGTGATTTGAGGTGATATGAGCAATAGCGACCATAAACGTCAATTGACAATGCAGACTTTATGCAAATGCTAGTACCAATAGGAGAGAAAATAACGTCTGCATCCTAATACAGTTACATACTAAAGTACAGCAACTTGGCAACTTCTAGTGCTTTAATCACTGCCATTGCGAACACATCTTAAGGAATAGTTCACTTGAAAATGAAAATTCTGTCTTTATTTAATAACCCTCATATCCTACATAACCTGTATGACTATCTTTCTAAGAGTAGTTTTATAGAGCACTTTTTTTTTTGTCTTTTTGGAGCTTAACAACCCAAGGCCATTGTGTGGAAAACAGTGGTCAGAATATTCTTTAACAATTTACCTTTTGTGTTTCATAGACTAAAGAAAGTCCTACAGGTTTGGAACAACATGATGGTGATTAAATAAAGAGATAATTTTCATTTTCAGGTGAACTATCCCTAAGAATTCATCTGGGATTGTGTGTTTACATTTTTGTATGTGCTCTCACCTTTCTGTACACGGACAATAAATGATGAGGAAGTTACGTTCACAAGTCTGCAGTAACCGTCGATGAGATCGGCCATGTTCTCAGCCGTGTTCAGAGTTGTAGTTGTTACCGTCAGAGGCTGAGAAATGCACAAGCACAAACAATGTCTCCAACAATGCCATATGAAACATGTTTGCAAAAGACAACAATAAACAGCATGTGTTTGTTACCTCAGGTGCTCCTGCCACATCTAACTGTAGCATTCCCTTTGTCTCTCGCTCTTCATACTGGATACTCTGCACCTGTGTGAAGTTCGCCAGATGTGTGGGCTGCACAGACAGAGTGGCATTAGATAAACTGTCCAATAGTCCATAAATTCATTCCTCCATCAATCAACCCACTAATCCACCGAAAATCACAGTCCTTACGTTTGAGCCTTTGTCCGTCAAGTAACTGATTCCCTCCTCTGGTCCGATGGCCAACTCCACTGCTATCACCCAGCTCGACTATCACACACAACAGTGAACATTCATTTAAATTCACAGTTAAAAATAAAAATCTGATAAATATAGCTACATGATTTTCCCTTCTATTGATGATTGTTGCAGGGTAGAACCCATATTAAAAATAAATAACCAAAAAGAGATACTCTGAGAGACACTGATTTACTTTGTGCAGGAATATATTCATCTTTTGGCCAACAGAGGGCACTGCAGACCAGTCATAAAACTAAATCATCACCAAGGCAGAACTAATAAATCAGGATAGCTGCTACATGTAAATAACTGGTTAATTAATTCCATTCATTGGCATAAAGTACATCTAGAACAAAAAGCCACATCTAAACTCAACTCACCCCAAGAGCGCATTTAAAACACTCCTTATCGAATCTGAATATGGGCGATAGGATCTCAAAGAACTTGAGAATGCACTGTTCATCATTCAAATTGGCAAATTGTTTAAACGTATGCTGGATTAATTTCCGCAGGGATTTAGCCTGAAAGACAAAACACATCATGATATGTACAGGGGAAAGCATTTAATCAAAATAATAGTTCTTAGGTATTGGGCTATTAGCAAATCACTTAAAGGTGAAGTGCCTCTAGTAGCGCAAAAAATACACACTTCACTTTTAACACTATTTAAACGAACAAGGATAGGAGAAGAGAGATCAGATTGTTTTGTTCAGAGAATATTTTAAACCTTCAAAAACAAATCATTTTGAGGGCACAATTCAAAACTAAAAGCACAGCCAAGCAATTCACTAAATGTGTAACTGTCTCTGCAGAATGATGACAGTCAGGATGTTTTTTTATCTCAATTAGGAGTCTTTATCTTTATTTAAAACATCAAACAGGTTACTGATAGCTAGCTATCAAATTAATCTTTAAACAATGTAAATAAGCCATGTCAAATTATGCAAATTCAGCAACGATAATTAGCTAATTAAAATCACAGTCTTCTTGTTAAGAGCTTCAAAATATTTGCAAAATAACAAATCTCAAATAAAGCTCCAAAAAAAGCCAATAACTCTCCTCCCTTTTGACAGGGGCTTGGGTTGCCATGGCAACCAATGAAAAGGAGGAGATTTTGGGCTGCTTTGGGGTAGAATGAATACAAAAACGGAGAGCAGTAGAGAGTGAGAGCCACAAAATATGCAGAAACTCTCCTTTAATAAAAAACAAGGAAATCCCTATGGAACACACAATACACACATGCAGTTCCCATTCCCAAATCCCAAATGCATTCAAACATGCCAAGTATCCCATTTTAATAACTCAATTAATGATACAATGAGCAGAAAATAAGGAATAAGCTGCACAAAAGCAGCTTCTGATTCCAAAACTTTAAGCTTTTTGAGATAAAACCCAAAACATGAATGGCAGCTGTCCACTCTTAACTAACATCCAACACATACTGAGGAATGAAACAAAAAAGGTAGGTAGGTCAGGTGGAAAGGAAAGGAAACTGGCTCTCTAACAAACTGCTCCTTCACAGAGAGAGAGTACAGAACTGGAGCAAAGCATCTCAGGGGTGTGAGATCATAGAGGAAGCCAGGCAGGTAATACAACTGATTATATTTGAGCAAAACCATTTCTTCATGTCTAAATAAATGTGTTGGAGAGTAACTAATTAAAAAGAGATGCTACTAACTCTCAGTTGCTACTGACTTTTAGTTGCGTAACAGTAGACAGTTGTTTTCAGAAAAGCTTTTGCAATAACAAGCTACATTTTCCAACGAGTAGCCGTGTAGTTTGAAAGCAAAATTTTTGCCGAGTGAACCAAATAGTGAAACGAGTTCATCCAAAATAATCACACTCTGTAACTTCTGTTTTATATTATTTATCATATTTAACAAAATTATATAATACCTAGTCAAATGCTGCTGTCCATAACATAAAAATGATAATGGTCCCTTAAATAGCTTAAATTATTTCATCTAAACAAAAATTGCTGCAATGAAGTTTGCATGTTTTCTTAGTAGCTTGTAATGTAGATAACATTTTCAAAAGTGTAGCTTCACTGCAATAAATCATAAATCAAACTCACTGAATTAATCCAATGGCTCTGGATGAATCAAGGACACTATAAGGAAGGAGCATCAGGAATGTTTGATTACCTTAACGGAGTCTAATAAACTCTTTGGAAAGAATCTCCGCAGACCAACATCCTTCCTGAAGGGAGAGAACACAGGAAATTATTGAGTGTTTACATACACATTCTTACACCAATTATGCATTAATGGAATAGTTCACTATGATGAGGAGGAGGATGTGGCCAGGCTGTAACGATGGACACCCAGCACTGAATCAGCCCAATCAACTGGGAGAGGGATAAAGAGGAGCCGTGGACAGCAGTTCGAGAGAGACGCATATGGCCGTGCTGTCTCTGTGTTTTATTTTATGTTTAAGTTCAGTTATGTAATTAAAGTTATGTTGACTGTTCTGCTGGTTCCCACTTCCTCCTTGCCCATTCTTGACCTGATACACTGGTGCTGAAACCCGAGGAGGAGGAGGGATGAGCTGTTGCTGATTCCACCGCTGTTGTCCACCAGGATGTGGAGGAGCCGTGGCCGTCCGCCAGGGGATGGAGGATTCGCTCCCGGGAGTCAAAGGAACCGCTGTCATCCGGCATGAAGGGGAGGAGCCGTTCTGTCCACCAGGCGTCGGAGGACTCACTGCCGTCTGCAAGGGGAGGAGCGGTTGTCGTCCGCCAGAGGGCGGAGGTGTGGCTGAGGACCAGGCGACGGCATGTCCGGGGACCGACAAGCAAGTTTTTCTCACCCTCTCCTCTCTTTCTCCCCCTTACCCTTTCCCTCTCCGTCAACCTCATCTCTCCCAGGGCTCCAGAGAGGCGGGGAAGACCAGCTGGCAGCAGGACGGCCGAAAGGGCAACACCTCTGCTCCAGGAAGAGAGTGGAGTAAGTCATGCCGGAGGTTTCCCTGGCCTGAATCGGGCGGTGGAGGAGTGTGATGAGGAGGGCGTGGCCGGGCCGTAACTATGGACACCCAGTGCTGAATCAGCCCAATCAGCTGGGAGACGGATAAAGAGGTGCCAGGGATGCCAGTTCGAGAGAGACACATGTGGCCACACTGTCTGTGTGTTTTATGTTATGTTTAAGTTCAGTTTTGTAACTAAAGTTATGTTCTGTCAATTCCCGCTGCCTCCTTTCCCATTCTATACCCGTTACACTGGTGCCGAAATCAGGGGAGGGATGCGCTGTTGTGGAATCTTCGATGTGGCCATCTGCCTGGTGATGGAGGGGTCGCTGCTGCAAATTAATGGTGACCAGATATTTGAAGCTCCAAAAATCCAATAAAGAGAGCATGAAAGTAATCCATGTAACTCTAGTGGTTAAATCTGTCTTCAGAAGCAATATTATAGGTGTTGGTGAGAAATAGATCAATATTTAAGTCCTTTTTTACTGTAAATCTCCACTTTCAATTTCACATTCTTCAATATTATAAAAGTGAAATTTAAGATTTATAGTAAAAAAGGACTGAAATATTGATCATTTACTCACGCAAAGCGATTGCATCGCTTCAGAAAACATTGATTAAGCCACTGGAGACTTATGGATTACTTTTGTGAAAAAGTAAAAAATTGCTGCATTTGTGATTTTTGGAGCTTTAAAAGGTTTTGCCACCATTCACTTGCATTGTACGAAGTTACAAATTTGAGATATTCTTCTAGAAATCTTTGTTTGTGTTTAACAGAAGAAAGTCAGTCATATGGGATGGCATGAGAGTGAGTAAATGAGAGAATTTTCATTTTTGGGTGAATTATCCCTTTATTAAGCTGACAACACTTAAGGTCATGTAAACACTTTAAAGGTGCAGTATGTAAGATTCAGAAACCCTTGTTATTAATGAAACCCGTGGCCATTAAGTGAACTGTAGCCAGCTACCTGTTGCTCGTGCTCATGCACACACTCTATAGGGACGCAAGCGAGCATTGACCAAAACAATGACTTAACGTACAAAGAGTCTGAATGTTATTCACCGGCATCATGCTGACAGATGAGGTAGCAATATTACAATTACACAGTTATGATTGTTTTACTACAAACTTTTAGACTGCATATTATATTTGACTCTCCAGTGCTGGAACAGGGCTAAAACAAATGTGGATATAGGTCTGGCAATGTGTGACAGTAGTTTCAAGTAATCACTTTTCTTTGCATGATACATTGACTGCATTTAACGCCTATGTCGGCATTATTCAGTATTGATGCGATTCCATCACAACTGTCATTTTGAAATATTGATGTGCTATTGTTTTATAATAATAGATTGTATATATTTTCTGTATAACCAAGTTACATTACACTAATTAATTAAGCTTTTTGCATTATCCGGAACATTGTCTAACATTCATTTAATGTATTATTGTAGTTTACCTTCTTGAATAAATTACAGATTAACATTGACATTAACCTGACTTTTAGTATAAAGAGAAGATTTTTTTGGCTTACTCTGAGATTGTGTAGGAGTCAGTGTTGTGCTGGGAGCCAGACGTTTGCTGGAGTCCATCTCTAAGATTACGTGACTTAGTGTTGCGGACTGTCAATTGACGATGTTGAACAGGGAAAGAGAAGCTACTGTCTAATGCAAGGCTCTCGGGAGCATGCATAAAAGTCACATCCTTTGGATTTTCCCGGCAAAAGCGACCCGCTCCCTTCGCATGAAAATCAGTCTACAGGCTGTAATAGGCAACCTAGGAAGTCCGGGAAGGGCACATTTTTTAAAGGGGACCTATTATGCCAAATTCACTTTTACATGGTGTTTGAACATAAATGTGTGTTGGTAGTGTGTGTACACAACCACACTATTATGATAAAAATCCACCCAGTGCTTTTTTTTTAATCCCCATTAATCTTAAGCACCGTCTCAGAACAAGCTTTTCGCAGATTCTGTACAAAGTGACATGTTTGTTTATGTTTTGTTTCGTTATAGCACATAGCGAACATTGTAACAGTATTTGTGTGTGTGTGTGTGTGTGTGTTGCTCATCCATCGTTGCAAAACTGCTGAAAAACCTCGAAACAAATAAATGCATTTATCAAATAACCATTTGGAAACTTCCTGGTTCATTCTCAAAGTTGTTACTTCTGACGGAGTCGCTCCTTCATCAGTGTCTGATTCCGGTTCAAACATATAGGGCTGAAGACCACTATTTTCACTGTCAGTCATATTGCTTGCGATGTCTAGTTATCTGAAGCAGGCTCCGCCCTATTCTGGATACGGGGTGGGGAGCACCAGCTCATTTGCATTTAAAGACACACAAACAAAAACAGCTTGTTTTTATTCCCACCCAAAAATGGGGATTTTCAACATGGTATAATATATGATCTGTAGGGTATTTTGAGCTGATACTTCACAGACACATTCTGGGGACACCAAAGATTTAAATTACATCTTGTGAAAAGATGTAATTTTCACAAGTTGCAAAAAAAAATATTATATAATAATATTACATGAAAAATTTTACATATTGCACCTTTAAACGTTTTTTTTTTAAAAATTTTTTATTGGATTAAGGTCATAAACGGTAAAATCATTAGCCATTCGGCATTTTGCGCAATTGTGCGCATGGTCGTTTGCTCTTTAGGTTACATTAGGTCAAAAGCAGTTTTTTACTGAACTCATTTTTGGTAGTCATCAGTGTATTGGTGTGCATGTAAACACGCTCACTGTAAGTAGTCTTTAAACATGGCAAAGCATCAGATCTCTGAGAAAGTAATAAGTAATAAGAGAGCAAGCAGCTTGTTACAACCATTAGTAGAATGACTGTCTCTGACAGACTCATTCAGCCAGTGTAAACTTGTATTAGAGCAATGGAGACTCTGAACCACTGCAGGAGATCCACAAAGATCAATTATACTATAAATAAATCAGACAGGTTTCGGAGGGCCATGCAACACGGACTACTTATTCTGACCCATATACACAATCTGAGAAAAAAGAGAGGGAGATCTAATGATTTAGAGACCTACTCCAGTGTTTGAAAGCTTCTTTCTATAAATTGGTTTGATGTACAATAATAGCATTACATTATAAGTGAACAGTGCTCTTTGGCACATTGTTGTACACACCCCAATCAAGGCATGAAGGCTTCATGAATTAATCAGAATTTAATTACTAAGAACTTTAATATAAATGATCAAAACAATATCAAAACTTACTCCAACAACTCATAATTTGATTTCGTATCCAAGGCGTTACCACGCATGTCTCTGAAAAACCTCCTGAAAGACAGAGAAGAGAAAAACCTCTGGATGTCTGAATTCATTCTTTATAGTCAAGTCAGTCAAGATAAAATATTCTACACTGATATATCTTCACAACATACCTGATTTCAATGCAGCCCAGTTTAAGTGCTATGTCTTGATCGACTTGATCAGCAATCTCCATCATGTAGTCACTTTTTACCTTATGAACAAATAGAAATATTACACATCAGGCCATGGTAGAAAAAAGCACTGCAATGCTAATGCAAGGAGTTCATCAGTTAAGGCTAATCTTAAACACCCAATAAATGAACAAAACTAATAAGGTTTTAGCTTATTTGCCAGTCATAACAAAATGAATGAAGGTTGATAACTTGGATGTAGCAATAGTCTCCTCTTTTTAAATTACTTTTAACTGCTAGGGGTCATTCAATCCAAACACGTTAGTGTTGCGTTTTAAAACCTGCACTAGACTATGTCTTTGACTGCTGCGCCACATCTCTCTGTTTTATCAGTGTCTCACGCATGAGCTCCATGTTTTTTAGATGGTATTTAAAAGTTAAAAAGAACTTAGTGCTGTCTTAGGTGTCTCACAGTATGGACATTGCAATTTATTGCCCTAGCCACATCTGCAGTCCTCATGCCTCCATGCAGCATGCCTAAGGCACGTTCAAGCAGATGAGCAGGGACCCTGGGCATCTTTCTATTGGTATTTTCAGTATGAGTCAGTAAAATGTCTGTAGTGTCCTAAGTTTTTATAACTGTGACTCATCTGTAAGCTGTTAGTGTCTTAATAACCGTTCCACAGGTGCATGTTAATTAATTGTTTATGGTTCATTGAACAAGCATGGAAAACATTGTTTAAACCCTTTACAATAAAGATCTGTAAATTTGGATTTTTACAAAATTATCTTTAAAGTTCAGTGTCCTGAAAAAGTGACGTTTCTTTATTTGCTAAGTTTATTTTAATAATATACTGCCAATCCCCCTGGAGCAACCAGGGGATAAGATCAAGGCTCACTCTTGAGAGGACTGAACCAGTAACCTGATGAGGAATTGAAATGGTTTCCAGCCTTGCATGTTAACCACTACACCATAACACCCACCTCAATTATGTGTTTTTCATGATATATGTGTCACTGGCTGAGATAAGGTGGTGTTTCTACTGGAAGAGAGTATCAGAGGGTACAGCAAAAAATACACAGACTACCAGATTAAACTATCCATCACCTGATGATAAAAGTATTTGAGAGTTGGCTGGTCCTCAGTAAACCGTTTTAAAAACCCTTTTGGCAAGTATCGAATCCGTAGCTCATGTCTGGAGAGAGAAGAAAGAGACAGAGAGAAAGAAATGATGTAGTAAAGAACAAAGCACTTTACATAGTTCACTGTAAAATCTGAAATGTAGTGAATTACTTCTTTGTAAAACTCAAAATAAATGTATAGGAATCATTCAATGGTGATCAATGATTGGCTGCAGTCCCATAGCCTGACCAATCACAATTTTAATCTTGTCAGATTGTGTCCAGACACAATATGAAAAATTTCCAGTGACAAGCAATTTATTGGTTCAGACTGAAGGTTACACTGTTGATCAACATGGCACCTTTACAACCAATCAGAAGATATTTGTTCAATGTACAGTTATGATGACCAAAAGATGGACCAAAGCTACCAAGCGCAAAGCTGCAGAAATAGAAACCAAGCAACTAACAAAATCATAGTTGAAGCTGGTTAGGATAAAAACTAAGATAAACAAGATATTTTATTGCATGATTGTATCACGTCTGCTTAGGACACAGTGTGTCTCATAACAGATGCTTAGGGAATCAAGCCCTTAGGTATAACATCTTTTATGTTTTTAATGTTTAACAATAATGACAGTTCAGATTACTGAAGAATACTGATCTTCCCTTTCATATGTGACTGATTAGAGATGCCAGTGAGGCACTTCTAAAGTCTGCCAGACAACACAATTACGATCCTATCAGCGTCTGCTCTCAACATCTGTCTGTCTGGGAGGTAGAATTATGCCTTGTTCTCTCACATCTGGCTCAATTCCTGCTCTCAATTATGTTAAATTAGTCCTACACCTCTCTATCCGAGCACGAGCCAGAGTGCTGTACCACCTGCCTAGCACATTTAAAACATCTTTTTCTAAATTGGTTGTAGATAATGTACCTGGCATTTGCTGCCATCTGCCTCAGACAAAGACACAAACAACAGAGTTTCAAATAGTTTTACAAAACATCATCAAACATGGAGGGAAAAAATGTGGAAAAACAAGGAACAAACAATTACATCATGCACTGTGTTGGCCTGGGCTCTTTTGCATTGGAAATTTGTGGACATTCGGATCTGGTAGAACACCAAGATCTGTCATCAAGCAATAATGCACATAGGCAGGTAATCACAGCTAAAAATGTTGTTACTTTGTTCAAAATTCCAGTTTATCTTTGAGAATTCTAGATTGGTTTCAAATAATTAAGCATTACCTTTGCAATACTTTCTACGGGGCCGGTCACACCAAACATCTTTTTGTGTCCCTACACATTGTTTTTCTATGTAAACATGCTCTGATTTTTCAGCATCTCGTGCAGGAGTGTCACATTTTTTGGGTTCAGAGCCAAGTTTTATAAACAATATCAACTGTTAAAACTGCAATTCGAGACATCTGTGTTCAGCTCGTTGCACTGCATCTAGCTTATTTAGCACAAACACTGTTTGGAGTGAAAGGTCCTTTAACACAGTTAATATATTTTCAAATTCATTCTGCCTTATAAAGGTTGGCCAAAATAGTCTGACCTTGTATTCCAAATGGGATAAATCAGCCTCTGAAGGGCATTTTGAAAGGAGAACAATCATGATAGCCATGCTGTAAAGTCATTCCAAACAGAATTACCAGTAAAAAGAATTACTTAAAGTGAGTCGACATGTGACAGAAGAGCTTGAAGTTAACATGAAATGGTGTTCACAACCCATTTTACTTCTGTAATGTGGTACATTTCTGAGTTAAACTCTATATTCAATGAGAAATTTTTTTTTGAAGTGAAACAGTATCAGGAAATGATTGGCTCATGAAAAGTGTGAGTTCCATAACCACACCTGAATGGGAGCTTGCTAAAACAATGCCTAAATAGTTGGCTATTAGTTAAAATAGCTGGCAAAGGCTCAGTGACATTCGTTTCAGAGGTGGAACAAGTAAAATTTTTAGGAGATACTACAACAATTATTTTCTTTGGAATGATTTTAGCACAGTCATACCCCGTATGTGTATTAAGAAAGTAAATAATCCACAGTTATCCCAATTTTGATGCTTGCCTTTCTTCGTGCCCATGCAATTTCCAGTATAACTTCACTACTACCATTTTTTTTTTTACTGGCATAGAGTCTCATTGATACCATAGCCTGTTTTGTTTCTGGTTTAGATCAGTTTATCAAACAGTATTTTTAGGCTGTGCTGAATAATAATACCATTCCACCAGGAAACAAGATCACAGACAATGAAAAACATGCAGTACCCAGCAGTCAAAACCTATCCATTCTCTTTCTATTACTGTAGAAATCAAAGATGAATTTAACTTTTATTTAGAGAAGGTAAAATGTCTTGCTTTAAAGCAAATGCTGCATGTATTATCAGGGCTCTGTTTTTCATTATGGAATTGTGCTGGAGGGTGAAAAGAATAAAGCTCATCCTTTGAACTGCGGAATTCGTGTAAAATCAGGGGTGGGCAACTATTTTGATAAAGGGGCCACATCGGGCTTTAAATAGAGCATGGGGGGGCCACATTGTATTCCTTTTGAGATACAATGTTTTGCATTGTTTGGTTTTTGTAACTTTTAAGCCCAGAAATAGTTGTGTACTCAATTTTCTGTAGTGTATCTGTGACTGGTGAGACTATTCTGCAATTGCCTAAAGTATTGTATTGCTCTACAAATATAGATACTTTTCTATCAGGCATTAAAAAACTGAATAAAGGCTGAGCTTATAAATGTATATTACCATCTCTATTTCCCTGTTAATTTATTATTCAATTTAACAATCTCTACATCAGGGGTCTGTTTTAATAAAAAAACATTTTTGGGAAAAACGGGCGAGTTTACTTATTTTTTTCTAAAACATTACCCGTTTACATGCTAAAAGGGTCATGATGCGGGTCTCGATGGTTTGACTTTCAGCACACAACTGAATAACACAGGCTGCATGACTATGATAAATGATTACAGCAAGAGTTAGGTTAACATACAGGGACTTCAACATTTCTAAATTGCACAAATAAAATATACATATACATATTTGTCTCTGGGTTGCTTTTGCTCGCATGTCAATGATGCCGAGATCTACTTTTATATTTAATTTAATCACTGAGAAGTTTTACCTGCAAAGTAGCACCAAACATCACAAGCAGCCTCAAGAATGGACACAGAGTAGCCGTATAACACTTTTCCTTGAGCAGAATATTGTACTACAGATCGCTAAATTTGTTCAAAGGGAAAAGCGAGATGAGCATGGTTGCCAGATTGCAAAAAATAAGTAGAACATAATTTGCGCAAAAGTATAAATCTCAAACTGGGGGTGTTGCGTCTCTTATCTGGCAACCCTGGGCATGTTAAATGCTTGTGGAGACGCGTTAGGTCCCAATGCAAGTTAACTGAAATATCCAATGAAAAATAAAAACACTTTTACAACAAAAGAGCCGCATTAAACCATGTGAAAGGCCTGATCCGGCCCGCGGGCCGTATGTTTGCCCATGTCTGCTGTAAATGCATAAAAAGGCTATTCATTCATAATTGAGGGTTGAAGAAAGTAGAGAGGCAAGCCTTGGGCTACATGAATGGAATATAAACAATACGGTAATTAAGCGGGAATGATTTATTCAGTTTCATTAAGATAAAACTGACGGATACATTATGATGAGCCACATTCATTCTGAAGCTCCACCCACTGGATGAACCTCTTTGTGATTCAGAATTCTCCACTCCCATCGTGCTGCTCAGTATATGAATTAAGCATAGCCCATTATATCATCCTTTCATTCAATAAAGATGAATGTTTTACAAGAGAGAAATGTCATCTCCATAAAAACTGACCCATAAAAAGGCCTGTATTAGATGTAACAATGACTAACATTGGGCCACAAATCTTGTTTAATGCAATTAAACGAGATTGTTTACATAATTTAACAGCTTTTTGAATACTGTAGGGCTCTATCCACAATCAGTGCTTTCAATAGACCTCAAACTGACAGTAGGGACCACCAGACAGATAAGCACAGCTCTCATAAAAGATAATAATATGGTTAAAGCTCTGCCAGACCACCACAGAGGACTCAGATATTGATGCGCTTACCCAGTGATGTAAGAGGGTTTTGATTGTATTGCAGACAGAAACCTCAAACAATAGGGGGCCATGATTACAGGAATAAGTGTTGTCAAACTCTGCTAGGCCCCAGTGCGGCCACAAAAACGTTGATAGCACATATAGAGAGAGCTTGTAAGTAAATAACACATCAGATTTGTGGAAGTCTTTGTTTATGTACAGAACTTGAATTGCAAGATACAACTGGTCATGGTCATCTCGACATGGTTGCCACTATGAAGGCCTGACCTATCTAGCATTTCTGGTTATGATCTCAGCATTTTAATAGTGACTCACCTCCAGTCATCTTGGGGGTGGCTGTGCTCATACCTCTCCCTCACATGAGACACACCCATGTCAGGGTGGAGCCAATGAACTTCACCTGTCCTCAGATGACACAGACGCAGACCAAAGCAGGACACACACCTCACCTTATGGATGTCCAAGATCTTCAGTATAATGCCCTGAAACACACACACACACATGCAAGAATTTATAGAGGAAACATGTATCACATCCTCTCCACTGTGGTAATCTTCCATGTGCAGGCATTCTTTCATAAAGTATGAAATGAAATAAAAATGTGCACTTTGTGGCTTTAAGTCCATGTGTGTTAGCTTTGAGGTCATCTACATTCTAGTAGGGCTGAAATGAGTAGTTGACGTTATCGACAACGTCGACAATAAAAAATTGTCGACACAAATTTCCATTGTTGAATAGACGTTTGATCTCATTTAAAGTAACATGAGATCACATGAAACTCTAATGATCCATTCATAATGTCCAGATGCACTCTAAACTTTCCAAACAGCTTCAGGTGCTGTTGATCACAAAATATAACGGAATTATAATGGAAAAATGCAATATAAGGAATTACAGAAGCACTGTCATCGTGAAATAAAGCAGAGCCAGATCTGGCATTCCACTTAAGCAAAACCTGCATGTCAGAGCATCTAAAAATCAAACAACCTGGCATTATATCTTTAATGCATCCTTTATTAAAGTTCAAATAATAAGGAAGTGCATCATAAACAAACTACCAAAATGTAATTTCTCTGTGCGGTCAGCGCCACGTCTATGAGTCGCATAAAGGGGGAGAGATTGAAACTGCATCCGACTGAGGTGCCCTCTGGCGCAGGGATGCCCATCCCTTGTTTGCTGTATCTAGATTAATAACGTGATGGATTGCGACGTATTGAATCATAATATACTTTAGCCTATGTGTCACATGTGTATCTGATTGTGAAGTAAACCGGCGATACGCAGCTCTAATAAGAAGATAGAATTTGTTTTTGTGAGTTACAGATGGATCGAAGTGAAAATAAAGGTGAGAGAGTGTAGTCTTAGCCCATTATATACTGCAACAAAGTTTTTGATTAGTCTTTTTTTGGCTTGTTTTCCAAAAATAATATCTAAAACTCCTTTAAAACTAGTGCTGTAACGATACACCAAACCCACGATTCGGTTCGTATCACGATTTTTGAGCCACGATTCGGTTCGTATCGCGATTCGATCACGGGGGCGGGGCTTGGGGGTGAAAAAAAGAGAGATTTTGAGAGAAAAAAATATACCGGTATTTTTATTAAATAACATTTGAAAAACCTGTATAAACTGAACACCAAAGAACAATATTAACTATGCAAACTATTAAACTAAACTAGGCAGTGTAGGCTGCTGCTTTTGGGTTGTTTTCTGTGCTCCAACTAAATTGATTTCGGGATGGTGCCGTAGGATATGCATCTGCATGTTGGACGTGTTACCGGTTCACATTTGAGGAAGCTTCTTAAAACACTTAGCCTACGGCAAATTGTGTGGGTCTTGTAGACTACACGATTGCCATCCTTATTCTCCACCGCTAGCCGAAATGTTGCCATACTGCTGACTTAAATGTATTGGGAGGGTCCGCAATCTCTGGGTTGTTTTCCATGTTTCCTCACGTTATTTAACTAGCTCGCGTCACTTGGAAAGGTATAGTCACATGATACGTAGGCTACTAGGCTAACATGTAAAAAGACGCTTACAAGTAAACTTTTTTTAATAGTTGGTTGGGATAAGTCACTGAGTATTTAATTATAGAATATCAAATAGGTTGTGCGATTATTGTCTAAAAAAAATCTCCATGTTTTCGGTGCTAATGCGGTGATGATAAGGGGCGCTGCCAATAAAGCACCAAAAAGCTGTCACAAAGAACCGGCAAAAGTAATGATTATGAATATGTCAAATATAGCAAGGAGACATTTTAATTGTTTATTAATAAACAAGTGTTTTCTGTCAGTGTCTATTGCAAAATGAAGTTGACGATGCTGTCTCGCGATCTTCAGTGAACGCGCCAGAGAGAAATGCACATTTCTTACGGATTACATAAGCAGAAAGCAGTCTGTAACTTTCGTTTTGAATTGTTCATTTTAAAAGTAAACATTTCGATATAAATATATTTCTCTGGTCTGTGAGGCAAGTAGCCTACCTTATACGATGAGTTTCGGTTCTCCAGTTCAGGCGCCAGCGACTCCGTGATTATCTATCGATATTTACTTCTTATTTATTAAATCCAGGCAATTGGTTGATGAAACATTGATTAAAATTGAGATACAATTAATGCAAAATGAAATTCACTTTAAAGAAAGGCTTTGTGCTTTCTGTTTGAGGTCTCTTTGAAAGTTTTAGTGCCGCTTCCAGAGAACTGTCACGTCCTTACATTGTTTTTTCCTCATAAATGCGAACACGAAAAATAAAATAAAATAAATATTTTATGTTCTGGGGAGAGCCAACCCTTCTTCATCTGGTGGGTAGTATTAGGCCTACTTTTGGTTTGTACAGTGTAATTCACAGAATTATAAAAATATATATTTTGCCACCTAAAAGCTAAAGATGTTTTGTGTCACGTCCGTAACGCATGTGTATTTCCCTCATATTAAATATAAAATGCATGTGTAGACTTATATTTTTCTAATGTCTGGACATTTACTGGACTTTATTACGGGAGTAGGCTATGGATATATAAACAGAAGTTTCAATATATTGGTATTAAATGCATTTTCTGAGAATTTATATTTCAAGTTTTGACTGCAAATGTCACGTCCATAACACTAAAATTGCCCAATTATCCTCAACTAGTTTTGTGGTGTAGGTCTACGTATTTTATAATGTTAACTTATAATAATGTTAACAAATAATACTAATAGTAATTTAAAGATGCGGTAGCATTGGATCTGGACGGGAAGGATAACTCTGGGAGTTGGAAGGGGTGTGTGTGTCGCGATTCTCCCTTCTCACATCGCGATACCGGTTCGTGGACCTGAGTATCGCGATTTCGATTTTATATTGCGTATCGTTACAGCCCTATTTAAAACAATGTACATTTACATTAGTAGCTATAATGCAGATGAAAAAATGTCATTGGAGAATGTTGAATATAATATTTAAATATTTTAAAATAATACAGCCTACTTAAAAACAAGACACATTTACCTGAGAAGCAACATATAAGATATTTAGACTTGCTTTTAGAGAATATGTGGAAAACAATGGAAAGCAAGACAAAAACTATTGATTACAATAGGTTTTTTTGCAGTTCATTTTACTGAATTAATCTTAATAAAAAGAATTCAGTGAATATAATTTAGAGATACTTTTAAAAGATGATTTGTGTCCTCTTTATTGTTAGTAAGCATGTTTAATACAACCTTTTAAGTCTAGGCACAAGCCGAATAGTCGGTTAAGAGCTAATGATTAATCGTTGCAATATTCAACCGAATAGTCGAATAATCATTCTAATAATCGTTAGATTAGTCGATTATCAAAATAATCGTTAGTTGTAGCCCTACATTATAGTGTACTCCTAAGCATGAACAAAACTCCCTTTTAGCAGATGTACGCATTTAAATTGACAGTCTTTCTCTTCAGAGAAAACGGCTAAAAATATTGACGACTTGTGCTGCTCTAGAATGAGAATGACCCTCCCCCTAATACCACCTGCAACAGAGCAGCAAATAGCAAATCAAGGCTGTGACATAACTTGTGCCTGTTTGCTGTTAAAAAAATAAATAAATAAGGGACAAGCCCTTTAATATGTCCTGACTAAAATTAAAATCCCACTCATCAAGCAAAAACGGGGTCTTTGAAAGCAGCACATATTTGAGAATGTGCTAAGGCGAATCTGAGAAGATAAGTTCAAAGGCATAGGAGTTTGAGCTGAATCACTCTCATTGATTAATGTGTCATGTTGTGGGTCAATATGTTCTGAAGTAGAAATGAATGAAAGAGAGGGATGGAGTGATTAAAGGGATTGAGAGTGAAAGAGAGAGAGCATGATGTTCCAGAGTCAGCTGAGGCATAACACATGATGACTAACAGGATGGAAAAACGTTCATTTATTATGCGAATTGCAAAAGGCATCAGGGCGGATCTGATAAGTCACATTAGTGTGCAATGAATAACACAAGTCATAGCTCTCCTGTCTCCTCAAAGACATCATATAGACTACAACTAATATAACAAGTTATCTGCAAAAACAAATAAGATAATAAACACTACGCCCACCTAATTTAACTCCAAAATAGAGTACAACACAATCTTTGTAATTTTACTGAATCAGTGCTAGTTAATATAGCTTCAAGCTTCATAGGCAGTGGTCTGTAATGGATAGGCCATGTTTTGATGAGGTTAAGCCCAGATAGACTGAAGTGCATCAGATTGTAAAGCTGCATAAAACAGCAGAGAAATGGGACAGTGTCAGCCATGTGGGGGATGAAAGGGGGACACAATGCATTATGAAGTTGAACAACGACTCGGCTTCAAAAACAAAGCTCATTAAATGATTTAGAGTAGCAGTGCATTGTCTGAGGGAGTTTAACCATGATTGTTCAAGGCCATGCCAAGATGCATTTTGAATAATGCTAAACGGCCTGGAGCTCAAGAGGAAATATCAGCTTTATTCCTGCACGGGCTGTGCGTGGTGCAACTCTCAGCATCAATAAGCAAATTTACTGACATTTAATAAAATAAGATACCACAAATAAACAATGCATAACCTAAACAGTAACTGAGAATAGTTTAGTTAAAAATATTTTGGATGATACACTTGCCGATAATAATTTGGATGATTTTGACTGATAACTGATACAAATGCCCAGCATTATAAATCTTTATCTGTTTTGCCTGTTTGTTTTTCATTTAAAAAATATAAAAATAAATAAATAAATGAAATAAATAATTATACACTAACATACTGAAGATGAGATGGTCCCCGATATATTGTGCATGCCTAAAAATTATTTTTATAATAAATGTATTTTATTCTTAATTAGGCTATTTATTTTTGTGTTATGGCCAATAATGAAACAATAATAAATATATATAGTTTCTCCTGTTCTTTATTTTATTCTTTTATATATAATATACTAAGACCATGTCAAAATTTATCTGTTTGAAACCCCCCTGAAGTACCTTGGCAAGCTCAGTATTCTTTGGTCTGTTGATGTATTTCTTACTGCACGCAGTTGGATCGAGACTTGTTGAATGGCTCGTGCCTTTTTAAAAAATTGCCAATAGGCTTTAGCTTACATTGCAGTGCCCAGCAAAGCCACACACCCACACACCCTCGCACACAAGCACTCACACACACCCCAGCTGCTTCTCATGCCAGAGCCAATGATCAGCCCGAACTAAGGAAACTAAAAAGCAATCTTAATACAGAATCTGACCGCTTTTCCTCTGATTTGAGAATCAAACAATGCTCTAACTGGCGTTACTACATTACCAGTCCACATCCACTGCACAACATGATCTTTGCTTATGATGAGGCTGAAGCCATTGTGCAAGTCAATGCAGACGAATGAAAAATAAGCAAGTGAAAGACCACAATATATCAGTGTTTTGAATCACAATACATTAAACAAAAAGAATAAAAGAACACTTACTCATGCTGTACATCCCAAGAAACCTCGAAAAAAGACTGCATTAAAAATATACACTCCAGCAACTTTCCACGCATCCAACTCCCACATGCATGTTCTATTTAGAAGTGATCATCCCTATGCCCTATTCTCTTAAAAAAAACTGGCCTCCACTGTGAGTGCATAAGAGGGCTAAAAGGTAATAAAAGTCATTTACAACTCACTTTTTAAACGATTATTATTGAAAATTATTTTTGGAATGACCCTATATCATGTGCTCCCTTTGAAGTACCTTGTGAGGGTATCATCAGAGTGGGTTAGAAAACGGGTGCATTCTCATTCTAAAAAGAATTTAATTGGACAAAATGAATGCAGTAAGTTGTGTCGCACATTTTACTGGGTTCGTTTTCCTGTAAGAGACTGCAGATTTTAAAAGCTTATATCTTCTGAAAATGAATTTGTCAATGTTTAGAAGAACACTAGCATATAGATTACTTAAAGGCTAATAGATATGGACTAAAAGCAGCAAAATATTTCCCTTGGTGTTTAAGATTTCAGTTTCATAATGTCATTGTTTTCTAAAGTGTGCTTTCAGTGCTGTTCCAGTGTGGATTAGAGACGTAAACATAGAAAAATTTGTGCATGTTCAAACAAAAACGTCTTAGAGGGACCCGGCCTAAAGCTCTGAACTAGATGCTTCAAGATTACATACTTCAAGTATAATCAGGCATCAAAATTGTTTAAAAGAGAATATAAGAAAAGGAGTGCTATTTGGGTTGGGAAAAAATATGACCAGTTATAATTTTCCTCCAATAGTTTTAAAAACATTGGCTGAAATCAAAAGGTTCACTTTTACATCACTCACCCCAAAAAATGCTGTATCTTATATACAGGAGAACATTACGAGGGTGGCCCAGCAAGTCTGCAGACTCACCCTGATATCGGTGGAGTCCCCATGTCTGATATTGCTGGCCCATGTGCAGGGTTCACTACTGCTCTCGAAGTAGTGGAAGACTTTGAGCACGCGTTCCAGAGCCCCTGCCGTCCTCTCCATACCTGCGCTGAAGCGAGGCTTGACCTCCTGGTTCAGGGCATGGGGCAGGTTGGGGTCCAGGTAAGCCGCTGCCATGGCTTTGGTGGGTGCTAGCTGTCTGTCATATTCTGTGGAAAAAAAACAAGGGAAGAAAATGTTGAACTCAATGTCAACAAAGTTGCAGAGGCAAAAATTTGGCTCTGAACAACAAAATACTTCAAAAATGAGTCCACATGTGAAACTGCTTCTATATTTCTTTCTCATGTGTAATGTTTTTATTTTTTTTCTAATTTAATGCATTGTTTATTCATAATTTTTTTTAGTTCTAAGCATAATTTTGGCAAAAGGTTTAATTGAAAAGATTAAAAATGTGAATTTTTGAAATTCTAAATTTGTTCAAAACCTGATCTATGTTATCACTACATAATTTGAGAACGTTCTAAAAGAACATCTTATGTGCTGCAATGGAGGCATGTAAATCTGACCTTTTGAATTAACATTCGAATTAACATAGTAAATGTTACAAGATCGCATATTTGATCTGACCGAGAAATAATGCAGAATCTAATAAATGTCTTATTCAGTTTGTCATAACTTTATCGTAATGTTTCTTTGTTAACATTGTTCAAAATCCACAAGATTAAGATAGATAGATAGATAGATAGATAGATAGATAGATAGATAGATAGATAGATAGATAGATAGATAGATAGATAGATAGATAGATAGATAGATGCTCTGTACAATTATGGTGAGAAGAATAGCATCTCAATATGCTATTCTGAGATGCGGGTTGGCAATGTTTTGATGGCACGAGGGGGTCCTACACAATATTAGGCAGGTGGTTTTAATGTTTTGGTTGATCGGTATGTGTTTGTGTGTGTGTGTGTGTGATATGTACACACATGCACACACACAGATCCTCTACTATCTGGTAAATTTATGCAGCAACAACCATAATCTGAATTAATCTTTTCTATTCTGGCTATCTGGTGTTCTGCCTTCTTGTAAGTAATCAAAGGATTATGGTAAAGCTATTGCAAATCGCTGTCCTGTCAAATTTGCAATGCATACAATCTATTTTTAATCTATTCTATACCAAACAGATACCAGCATTAGTAAATAATCTTGTTTAAAACTTCTGAAACAACAACTATCACAAATCACCCTCAGGGTACAATAGCTAGACACTTAATTCAGAGCACAATACAGAATGCACAGATAAATCAAAACACACTAACAAGAAAATGAAAGCTCTCAGACATGTTGGTTCAGAGGTGTCATCTGAACACAGCCACTGAGGCAGTGAAAGGTACCAAAGTAATCCTAAGGCTTTGGAACTACACTGATAAAGGAGGCACTCTGACAAATCAGCTCTTGGGCAAAATAATTATCTTAATATTCAACTAAGCAAAATTTACAGAAGGATGCTGTCAACACTAACAAGGGGTTGGATCCCTGGGCGGAAATGAAGGAAACTGTCCAGACACCAACACTTCAGACAGACAGATGTCTCCTTCGAGCATGCCAGACGAGTGGCCTTGGGGATTCAACGATAATGTCAGATATTCTGCCAGCATAGCTTTAAATCCAACTATCCACAATAATAAACCACAGCATTCTAGAACTGCAAGGTCAACATAACAATGGCTGCCTGTTTCAGGTCAACCAGACCAACCCAAAACTCCCAGAATTAAAGGAATAAATCAGCCAGAAATTTAAATTCTGTCATAATTTACTCAACATTGTTTTTCTAAACCCAAATTGCTTTTCTTGAATTTTTCTGCACAAAGCTGTTGTATGGCTTCAGAAGACTTGAAGTACAGGGTAAGACTTCTTAAGAATGTTCTTATAAATGATCTTCATGAATTGCACCAACATTCTTAAACCCTTCTTATAATTCTTTCTAAATAAAATCTGCTTTTAAGAAGTTTTTCATGAATCCGGCCCCAGGATATTCCTGAAAAACATGTTAGAGAAAGTCATATAGGAACTTTCATTTTTGGGTGAACTATCCATTTAAAGAAATATCTCAGATTCAATACAGGTTAAACTTAATTGACACCATTTGTGGCATAATGTTGAAAAATAATTGAAATAATAGATTAATTGAATAAAAATCTAAAGAAAAATCAAGGTTACTGTGAGGCACTTACAATGGAAGTGAATAGGGCCAATTTTATTATAATTTTCTAAAAACATTTAAGTTTGGGGCGGTGTGGCTCAGGTGGTAGAGCGGGTCGGCCACTAATCATAGGGCTGGCGGTTCGATTCCCGGCCCACATGACTCCACATGCCGAAGTGTTCTTGGGCAAGACACTGAACACAAGTTGCTCCCAATGGCAGGCTATCGCCTTGCATGGCAGCTCTGCCGTCATTGGTGAGTGAATGTGAGTGTGAATGTGTGTGTGTGAATTGGAAACAGTGTAAAGTGCTTTGGTGACCTCTAAGGTTAAAAAGGCGATATCTAAGTGCAGACCATTTACATTCATTCTTGTTAAAACTTATTTACAAGTAGAATAATAGAATTTGTATTTAATACCAACCAAAAGGTAACTGTAACTCATGTTACAGTGAGTATTTAAACATTTTAACATTGGATTGGTCCCATTCACATGCCTCACTTTAACCCATATTTTTAAAGAGAATGAGGCCAAGTCAAAATACATTTTTGTGGTAATCAACATTATGCCACAAATGTTGTTGATTGAGCTTAACATGTATTGAATGTGAAATATTTATTAAAAAGCATTTGTCTATGCAGGCTGGTTGAAGAACCTATATGGTCAGAATAATGATTTTGGTGTATGCTAAATGTTGGCATTTACAAATCACACTAATTCTTATCTTAAATTACATTGATTGTAATAAAACTTTTCAGACAACAGGTAGCATGAAAATTCAAAGACCAAACCAAAGTTAGGGTAAATAAAAATTGATTTCAGAAAACTGGAAAATAAATTAGAATAAATATACAGCATCGGAGCACATTCTGTGTTTTAGTTAGTTTCAAGTTATTTTGTTGTTTTTAGTTAGTGTAGTTCATGTTTAATGTCCTCTCCTAACTTGTCGGAGGAAGGGCCAGCTGGTACAAGCCAGCATGGATCTCAATAGATCAGGGCTCAAACTTTAAATACATGAACACTGCATAGGCGAAAACAGTTAAAACTAAAGCACATATACACCCTGGTGGGTCTGAACTACAGCAAAAAAATAAGTCAAATTTTTTATTGCCAGAAACAAACTCCAGTCCACACAAACAGACACAATACATTTCAGTAGCTTCCTTTGTGTGACAGCACATCCTGCTTATCATAATGTGTCAAGCCTGGCCAAAGCTTCATATAGCTATGGTGATTCAGTTCCTGTCTGTTTGGAGTTCGGAGACAAGGAGAATACACAACACTTCCTGACAAGATGGCCCTAAGCCAAAGACCCAGAAACAACAGCCCTAAAATCACAACACTGAAGCTATACAGGTCAAAGCCTGCAGATATGCACACTGGCCTACAGTACATACACACAATTGGCTGACACACAAGTAAACACACGTGGTTGAGTGGGACATTAACCAGGAGGAGTTGTTTACACACATCTGTCTGTTGAGTCTTCTCATTTCCCAGCATATCCCATCCTATCTTTACATAGATATTTGTAGGTTGATTTCACCTAAAAGTGTAACACGCTCTCCCTCTGGCTTTGTCTCATCTTTTTGTTTGAGCAGCCAGCCATCATTTTGGCAAACCCGTGAGGTGACACTAATTGTGCAGAAATTACAGGAGAGACAAAAGAATAAAAAAAAAAAAAACACAAGTACACTACTAGTCAAAAGTTTACACACCAACTCATTTATCATAATTACTATTTTCCACATTTTAGAATTATAGTTATTATTTTTTTAAATCATGAAATAACACAAAAGTATTGAAATTATTTGCTGTCCAAAAAAAAAATGTTAGTTACACATGTAACTGTGGTTCTGTGAATTCCTACTGACCGCCAGAGGCAGTATAAAACACTACTGGATTATCGCAGCGCCAGCCAGATAGGTCGAGAGAATATACCAACAAAGTCACATAGTGACGTACGCTGAGCCCTGGGGGTTATAAACCACAGCCGCTCAGCACACTGCCTCGGTACGCCTTTCTCGCGCATTCCGAGTGACCAAGAACTCTGGCGGTCATCCGGAATTCACAAAACCACAGTTACATGTGTAACTAACGTTCTGTTTCATTCCTACTGACCGCCAGAGGCAGTATAAAACACTACTGGATGACCCATACCAACATAGTCATGAGGAATGCTACTGACCTGTTGAAAAATTAAGGCCGCTCCTGAAGAACTGCAGAACTCACAGCATGATGAGCAGCAACATTGACCTTATAAAACCTGGCAAATGTGCATGGGGAAGCCCAGGTTGCGGCAGTGCAGATGTCCGCCAACGAAACTCCTCTAAAAACAGCCCATGAAGATGAGATGGCCCTAGTGGAATGGCAAGTCAGCCCCTGGGGCAATGGTTGCCTTGCTGCCTTGTAAGCCAGTATAATAGTTTCCACTATCCAGTTTGACAACCTCTGTTTCGACACTGGAGCACCTTTCCTCACACCACCATAGCAGACAAATAACTGGTCTGCCTGTCTATATTGAACACTTCATAGCACGAACAGGACACAAAAATTGAGCACTTGAATCAGACCCTGAAGAAGTCTGAAAAGAGGCCAGTTCAATGTGCTGGTTAATGAACTGAGGAAGAAGGACTTTAGGAAGAAAAGAAGGATTGGGTCGTAGGACCACCCCGGAGTCATCCGGCAACCAACGCAAGCACAATTCGCTAACAGACAGTGCATGTAACTCACTGACTCGTTTTGCAGAAGCAATAGCCAACAAAAAGGCAGTCTTCAAGGTTAAACATTTCACATCAATGCTTTGCAAGGGCTCAAACTGGGATGAGCAAAGGAAAGCAAGCACGAGTGGCAAATCCCACACGGGAAAGTAAGGATTCCGAGCAGGCTTAAGACGGCGTGCACCCTTCAGAAAATTGCAGACAAGACTGTGAGATCCCAGAGAAGATCCACCAATTGGAACATGATATGCAGAAATCGCAGCGACATACACTTTCAACGTGGAAGCCGCTCTGCCCTCCTCCAATAAATGTTGAAGAAAACTTAAGATGCTCGGAATGTCACACGTTGCAGGATCGAGCCCTTGCTTCTCACACCATGCAGAAAAAAGCCTCCAACAGGCAGCATAGATCAGTCGTGTGGAAGAAGCCCTTGCATTGGAGATTGTGTGAATAACCGCAGCATTACAATGTTCCAGAGAAGGATTTAACCCAATGCCAGACCCAAAGCTGCAGGCGAGCTGGATCCGGGTGCCAGACGCTGGCCTCCAGCTGGGAGAGGAGGTCCTTCCTGGGGGGAAGCTTCCATGGATTGCCTGACAGAAGTCTTAGCAACAAAGGAAACCATGGTCTTGCTGGCCATCGTGGTGCCACGAATAGCACTCTGTGCTTGCACAGGGAGATCCTGTGTAACGCCTCCCATAACAGAGGGATAGGTGGGAACGCATATAGTAGGCAGTTTGGCCATTCGTGAGACAGCGCATCCTGGCCCAAGGGGCTGGACACTTCTGTCCTTGCGAACCATAGACGACAGTGAGTGGTCATCTCCGAAGCAAAAAGATCCACCTCTGCTCTTCCAAATCGTAGCCAGATCTCCTGCACAACATCTGGATGAAGTCTCCATTCTCCTGGATGTACCCAATCCCTGGAAAGAGCATCCGCTGTCTGGTTGCATGCTCCTGAAATATGAGCTGCCCTCAGTGAAGCGAGCCGCGGCTGACACCGTGTCAGGATCTCGTGCGTAAGCTGTAGAGACCTGCGGGATTTCGTGCCACCCTGGTAGTTTAGATGGAACACTGGTGAGGTATTGTCGGACCGAACGAGAACATGGCGGCCTGCCAGGACTGGCATGAAAAACTTTAAAGCCATGAACACTGCACGTAGTTCCAGAAGGTTGATATGTTCTGTGGTCTGGGTCGGTGTCCAGCGCCCGCAAATACCCCTCTGGTTCCATGTTGCCCCCCACCCTGTGAGGGAAGCATCGGTCGTGACCAACTCCCGTCGAGAGGGAACAACACCCAGGGGCACTCCCGTCTTCAACAAATCCACCTGCCTCCACCACCTCAATGCCCGTAAGCAACGGTGAGAAATTACAATCAGTCGATGGCGATGTCTGGTGGGATCTAGTTGCAAACTGTTGTTCCACAACTGAAGTGGTCTGAGGTGGAGTAAACCCAGGGGAATCACCACTGTAGCAGCAGTTAACATCCCTATTAGACGTAGGACTACCTGGTACTGTAAAGACACACCCGGGTGAAAGCGAGCCAAGAGTTGTAGAATGTTCGTCACACGTTCTTGAGAGAGGGAGGCAGACATTTGGCGGGAATTCAGGGTTATTCCTATGAACGTAGTGGTCTGTGTTGGATTCAGACAGCTCTTTTTCTCGTTCACAGAAAAACCCAACTTCTGCACGTCTCAAAAGCAGTCTGGAGTCTTGCAAAGTCTGCTGTTTTGTGGGGGCACAAAGAAGCCAGTCGTCCAGATAAGGCATAATACGCATACCTCTCATCCAAAGAGGAGACAGAGCTGCGCTCACACACCTTGTGAAGACACGAGGAGCAAGGGAAAGACCGAAAGGTAGAACCTTGAACTGGTAGGCTTGATTCAGGAAACTGAAACGCAGAAACTTTCTGTGATGAACAGCAATTGGGATGTGAAAGTATGCATCTTTCAGGTCGACACTTACAAACCAATCGTCTGCTGCCACAGACCGAAGAACGTCGGCTGTGCGCAGCATTCGAAAAGGAAGGACCTTCAGGAACAAATTCAGATGCCTCAAATCGAGAATCGGGCGGAAACCACCGTCCTTCTTCGGAACAAGAAAATATGTTGAATAGAACCCCTCTTCCTGAACGAGGGGTTGAACTTTTTCTATGGCTCCCTTCTGTAACAGTGAACAAATTTCCAGAGAGAGGGCCATTGAACAAACTGCATTTTTGACAACAGTAGGAACGATTCTTGAAAATCTGGGAGGCCGGCGTCGAAACTGTAGAGTATATCCCCTGCTCAGTGTCGCCAAAACCCAAGGGTCTGCTGTGTTGGTCCTCCAGTACTCTATCTGTTCTATTGAGAAACGATCGACCGCCGGCCTTAGTATCTCAGGCTTTATGTGTGCGACTTTTAGTGGTCGCGGGGGGGCGCTGACGGGGTCCTCCTGGCAAATGTCGATGAGGTGGCCGAAAAACTCTAGCATTCTCAGTAGCCCGAGGCCTTTGAGGGGGCTGTGACTGAGGTGTAGCGTTCTGGCGGAAATATTGCTCCGGTGTGGCATAGCGATGTCGGGCCTGAACTGCTGGCATCCTAAAGGTATGGTTGCGATGTACCTGCGTCAGTTGACGAGTGGCCTCAGACAGCTTTACCCTCTTTTCCAACAGTTCCGGAACATTAGGACCAAAAAGATGCCCGGGAACGAATGGAAGATCTCTCAAGGTTTTCTTGCAGTCCTCAGGCAGCCGTGCTTGGGCAAGCCACACTTGGCGGCGGGCTGCCAGAAGCGTGGCTGCAAGGCTACCCAGCTCACGGGTTACATGGCCCGTTGCCAAAAGAGCCGTTTGCAGAAACTGTGAAATTGAAGGATCAAGTAGTAACTGACAGATTGTGTTTTCTGCATGAGTTATGTAAGCAACAGACTCGTATGCCTTTTTTAATAAGGAATCTGTGCGACCACATTGCGCACTGGGACATCGCACATTCCCTCGTAGAGCCTCGTCAGGAGACACCACCAAAGCTGCAACAGACTGCTCTATTTCTGGAGCACGGCTCACCCCGATGGAATCTGCTTCAGCCATAGATGCTAATGTCCGAGCAATCTTTGAGCGCCGTTTAGGCGGACCAGAACCAGTGAGGGCATTTGAAAATTCAGCCACAAAATCCTTACACGGTGGCATGGCAAAAGAAGTCGCAGCTGTGGCCTGCCTGAAAAAGACATTGGTTTGGGCAGATTGGACAGGCGACTCATCAAGTCCTAGGCGAGCAAGAGCCATTCGAAGCACAGCCAAAGTATCATCAGAAGAGGGCAGAGCCTGCCCAGATGACTGAACTGACCCCCCACTAGACCCCTCCATTGCTGGAAAACCAGCGAAAACTTCTTGAGGTGATGGTTGCGCCGCAACATCCACAGCATTCCCATGATCATGAAAAAAAGAATCAGAAGCAATCGTAGAAAGCACATCCAATTCAGAATGATGTGTAAAACGAGGGGATTCAAGCGATTCCCCAGTTCCACGATTCAGAACATTCTCATCCACCTGTGTCATCTTCACAGGTGTAGCAGATGTGACAGGCTGAAGCGAGTGAAGCAGGCGTTTCAGCTCCGCTATCTCTGAAGAAAGTACAGAAACCGTCTTAGAGAGTGAATTTTCCTCCACAAACGGATGTTCATCACTTCGCGATGTAGCCCTCCTCTTAGATGGGAGGGGAGCGCCGGCTGCCGCAGACGCCCAACACTTCTGAGAGCGAGAAGGGGCTACATCCAACTGCCCGAGTTTCACCGTTGAATTGGGGTCTAACTCAGCAAGACGGAGCCGCCGTTCCGACATAGGTAAAAGACTGCAGTGCAGACACGGGTCCGTGAGAGCCTCTCTCAGATGTTGAACACCCAAACACGATGGGCAGATGTCATGACCGTCGTCCGGGAGGAGATTATTAGGGCACAGCTTACAAGTCAGTGGGAAACCAGTGGCAATCGAGCTGTGAGCCATAGTTACTCGCTAATAACACCTTCAGATAGAACCGTAAGGTTTAATTCAAGCAGGTAATCTCACGAAAAAGATAAATAAATGTCTAAAATGGCCGATGAATTGAACCGCGTGTCGCAGAGTATCACATAAGTTCAAGGAAAAAAGTTCAGAGAAACTGAATGAATGAGGATAATGTCAACGGGAGACCGTTAACTTATAGCGCGGAAAACACCAGCCACCGGATAGCACCGAGAGGCACAGAGTGTTACCGACGAAAAGAATTAAAAACTCATCAAAATGCGGCCAAAAACACTTCAAATCCGTTGAAGTGGCGTAGATGCGCGCTGACACAGCTTGTGAGGACGATATCTCACTGCTCTTGTAAGCTGCACTTGACAACGCAATATCACTTAGGTAAACAACCTATCTCAACCAAGCGAGAAAGCGAAAGATGCAGTGTGCTGAGCGGCTGTGGTTTATAACCCCCAGGGCTCAGCATACGTCACTATGTGACTTTGTTGGTATATTCTCTCGACCTATCTGGCTGGCGCTGCGATAATCCAGTAGTGTTTTATACTGCCTCTGGCGGTCAGTAGGAATGAAACAGAACTTTTCCTTCTGTATCCAGAAAAGGTAAGTGGTCTGCACTTATATAGTGCTTTTTTTAACCTTAGAGGCGCTATATGTGTGCACCAAAGTGCTTTACATTGTCGATTACACCAATGATAATATGTGCATTAATGTGCGATAATGGTGCGGTGATTTCAATGTTTGTGGATGTTAATTGTAGATTTGAAAGATTACTGTCAATCTCACTGGATCTTTAATCACTTTCTCTAAAAGAGAAAACCCCAATACTGCAGCATTAAAGATCTCTCTCTAGGGTTTCTCTCTTTAGATGTGAATGTACTGTAAAGCCAATTCAATGACCCTCTTCTCAAAAATATCTCAAAAGATCAACAATATGAATCCTAATAATAAATATGGCAACAAAACCTTGCACACTGAGAATATTATTGTTATCTACATAATACGTGCTATCTGGGTAAATTTACATTCACATGCCGTTTTCACCTAAATTGTCACAGAATAGTCAATGGTCTATTTTTCAGAGCCCACTCATTGCCAGAAAAACTGGATCCCAAAAAGCTCAAATTTCTGAGCTCAAGAAATGTAAGCAGAGACATCTGATAGTGAGAGAGGTCTCACTCACCCTCTTTCTCTGCCTCTCCACCCCTTCTCCATCTCTATCCCTCAGTCACAGCTATACTGTAGGTCAAACCGAGATAGATGGCTGGAGGGGCTCTCAGATATACCCATGTGAAAGACACTTCTCATGGGGTAATTCTACCTAGACACCAGAAAATTATTCTTTATCATTTCAAGCAGTAGCCCCAGACAGACATGCAGATTCTTTTCAGCAAACTTAGAGTAAAAATTGGAAGGAGATGTGCCTCTAGAATGGTTTATTCCGATTCTCAATTTCTCTACAACAGGGGTCTTCAACTTTATTCAGGCCAAGGTCCCTTTGATGATTAGACAGACAGAGCAGGGAGCAGAATTTTTGGCCTGGTTAGGCTTTAAAACATCAGCCATAACTTAATTATCATGGCCAAGGTTTATACAGTATATTTGGTTGCATCCCTAGATATGCACATAAGGACATAATTCCTAAACATAATAAAGAACCAATAACATCGCCATAATAAAACTCTCTCAAAGACAAGAAAGCTCTATTTTAGATTCCATATGAGCCAAGCATCCCTCCCACATACACACACAATCAGTTGAACTCTGATGGGAACTCAATCCTTAGTAATAAAGGTACACTCCACCTACATGACTACTCTTCCACTGATGTCAGTGCACAGATAATCAGGCTGACAGGAGCTCTGATTGTTCATTAAACTGATGTCGGAGATCTTTGTGAAGAGTGACTAATTTTCAGAGCTCTATCATAGAGGAGATTGTTCATGCTGCTCTAAAGGGGCTGTTCTTCATTCAACTTCACTTTACATTATCCAACTGAGATTTTTTATGAGGGCATACACTACCAGAAGCAGTAGTGTGAGCACCTACACTATTAATTTCTCATGAACAGCTTTGAATCAATATTCCACTTCCTGTATGACACATCCAGTGGCAGAACCACAAAATAGTATCATGGAGACTTTCTGGAAGCAGGTTGCAATGCTTTATCTGGGTGACATACTTGGCAGAGGGGGAGGGTAGGAGTAGACGCAGGCTCCTCGTGCCCAGCACAGAGGGAAGGGACTGCAGCCACTGCTCTCCATCCGCTGGCCTCCAGTCTCTTCTTTCTCCCAGGCCCAGCGGTTGTCCGTCTCCCTGACACAGTCATAGGGAGCAGGGGGTGACCCTGGCTCACCACAACCCCCTTTAAACAGGCCACCAGGAATGGCCTTCAGATTTCTGGGGTGAGGCGTGGTGTTGGGAAGAGGGATGTGATGGGTCAGATGCTTGAAACTCAGATTCAGATTTAATTCAGAAGCGCGAAAGAATGATCCACAAGTATGTCCAATTATGAAACTGTTTCAGGGTGGGGTATGGTGTCAGGTCAAGGGATTTGATTGGTCATGTAATTGAAGATCCAATCCGGAAGTGCAAAGAATGGGACTACTTGGGGTGGGCCATGGTGTAAAGTTAGAGGGAGATGATTGATCAGCTACTTGAAACTCTAATCCAGAACCCCAAAGTAATGACCTGCAATGACATCCAGTTATGGGACAACTTGGGTTGGAACGTGGTGTTAGTGATTGGTCAGGTTATTGAAGATCCAATCCAGAAGTGCAAAGAATAAAACGATAACCAAGTTTGTCCTACGTTGGGACAGCTTGAGGCTGGGCGTAGTATTGGGTGGTGTCGGAGGGTGAAGATTGGTCAGATGACTGAGCATGAAATAATCTGCAAGGACATCTAGTTTTGGGACTGCTTGGAGCAGGGCGTGGTGTTGGTTAGGAGGAAGGTGACTGGTCAGCTGCTCAACACTCTAATCCAGAGGCATGAAAGAACAAAACTTTCCCCAAAGGCATCCAGTTACAGGAACAGGCATGGAAGTTAGATACAAATGCAAGGCATGCTGGTCTCTTTCCCTCTGTAGATGTCTGCAAAACCAGTATTGTATACCCACAAGGAGTAAAACAGATCCTGAAGTGACAGGGAAATCCAAGAGCTGTGCAAGGTAATCCAGAGAAGCCCTGCAGAAGACAAGGCTGGAACGTAGAAAGCAGGAATGTTGAATAAAAAAATCCTCACATGCCAAATTGTTTCCCTTTAGCTGCTGTCATGAAGCTCATCCAGACCAAGAGAGATGCTGCTGTGACTGTTGGATTGTGAGAGTTTCACACAGAGGCAGTGTCAGGAAAGAAAGGGTGTGTAAGAGGGAGGTATGCAAAGAGAGAAAGTGTTCCTATTCACTGTGAGAGCGAGAGAATCAGGTCAGATGAAATAAGAGGAGGATCCTCTTTTCAATATGCTAATGAGTTATATGAAACAAACTGCCATTCACTGACCTGCTTGTATTTTCAAAACACAGAACACCAAGGCAAACAGAAGCTGCCGATCAGGTTTGACTAGGGTCAGCAGTTGACCAGTGTTATTCAGCTGGGCTGTCCTAATGCTGTTTACATTATCTGAATTGTGCAACATGTTTAAATACAGTTTCTAAGAATTGCTAATCACCTTATGAACAAGGATAGATGACATGCAACATTCTTTACTACGGACACAGTAAGGCTGTCTGGATCTCTCCAGAACAGCTTTGGTAGTGCTGGGCAACTCATGAGTTTCATTTGAGTGAGACTGAAGGAATGTCCACCACCTGACAAAGTGGTAACAGCCTTAAGGAAGGAAGCCTGTTTCCTGTTTGACAAGAGTCAATACTTTCAGTCCATTCACAATATCTATATCTATCTATTCTATATATCCTATCCATCTATCTGAAAGCATTACCTTATGAAGGTATTTATTAATTCCCTGTCTTAAATCACATTGCTTCTATCACAATATAGAAAAAAAAAAGAGAAAACAATCTGATGAGCTTGTGAAAACCTCTTCTTTTTAACAGGTTTAGGGCCGTTAAGACCGAACATGTTCCTACAAAAAAAAAAAAAACACAAAGCATACTATGGAACAGAACACAGGCATCTCTGAATGCATTTAAAATTTGAAGTGTTTTAAAAGATATGACGTCTAATAAATGCAGCGTTCCATCACGAGAAACTGAAAAAACAGGGAAATGCAATGCAAACGTCCGTCTAGCGCATGTTTATAAAGAAAAAAGAAACAAAACAGCAAGGAAAATTCACGTTCAGTGTGAAAAGACTCTTTGAAATATTTCCATGTCAGAATAGGCTCTTTAAAATCAAGATCAATGTAATCCCAAACGTGCCACTTCAGTTTACAGACTACAGTTAAATCTTTGTTTGCATGCTGTTTACTACATCTGTGGTAAATCACGTAACAGATTTAACATAAATTATTTAGTCTGCCAAGAAATTGCAATCCTTCCAATACTTATGTTTTCCTAAAATAGGGAGAAAAAGATACCAGATGATTAAATGAACAAATTGAACAAAGGAAATAGTGACCAGTAAAATTCTAGATTGTTTGGAATTTGACAAGGGTAGCAACATAAAAACAACAGTCATTAATAACTTTACAGGTCTCTTTAAAAAGACATTACCCACTTCAATATTGATTAAGGAAGCATACCAAACTGTCAATAAACTCAGAATAAAGAGAATATGTTTTCAATTCATAATACAGAAAATAATTTGCTGTCATTAAAGAGCTTCACAGAATTTCCTGCTATACTAACCATGTTGTCAAATATCAGCTAATAGGCCCCATTATGTGCCTAATAATGGCCTCCATAAATGCAATACAGACACACAGGAACCTTACTGTCGAAAAAGGCCCTTCTTATAATAATACCCTTGGCAGTGCAAATACACAGAATCATGGTTAAAATTTGGAAACATTAGCTGATTTGTTGGGCATCTTGAACTGGAGAGAATTATGTTCCTGATCCTCTGAAAACTATGAACTTATGTAACACCAGTAACCCCACACCCTAAGCCTGAAAAACACTCCTATATTTGAGGAATAAAACACACCTAAATGAGCAAAATGCACATCCTGACAATCTGACTTTTGAGAAACTCACTGACTGAGATCACCTCCGATTGACTTTCCTCAAATGAGAAAAGCTGGTTAATGGTGGATTACAGTTAGGATGATATCCTAGGATTTAGAATTTAAATTAATTCAGACATCATGGAGAGGTTAAAAAGGTTTTCTTACCTGCATAATATGATATCCTTGATATATCTGAAAGAAAAAGAAAATCATGTTAGCAGTTACAGAAATGGCCTTTGTTCTAAAAAAGAACTGAAACTGGTACTAAAGTAACTGTTTGTGTGTGTTGGGAGCCCTCTAGCTGTAAAAACAATTGCTCTGGTAATCTGCACACACAACCACAATAAGGCCACCATATTAATCATGACTAAACGTTGTTTATAGGCATTTAGTGATAAGTATGTTGGATTATGATGGACCACAGGCAATGTCAGGTAAAGGAAGGCAACAGCTAATAATTACAGCTAAGCACAATACTAAAACTCATAGAATAAAATTTAAGAGATAGAAATTGCAATAGACCAACAGGAAACATATTCTACATCTAAATTTTGGTTGAAGACCAAAACCTGTCCTGTGTCTCAATCAGCTCCCTAGCTCTCTATGTCATGAATCAGTATATCGTGAACACGAATTCAGGCACTGGTAAGTGTACTGATCCAATGAACATTGGGACACTTATGACTCAATCACCTGCGACACATTAATGAGATCGAGCATTCAAGCGCAGCTGATCAGCACCATCATTGTATGAATGACACTGTTGCTAATTTACGTTTAAGGTATTAAAATGTACAGTGTTATTATAACAGGTAAATGTCATATATAAGGAAATAAAATATATATTGTAGGGTATGTTAAACCTTAAATATTGTTTCACTTTCATTAATATAAAAGAAATAGTGTAGTAAACTATTCTGTGTAGAGATTATTAACAGACTATGACACACAGAAAAGAGACACAGTGATGTAGAAAACTGAATGAGGTCATTCTTGAGTACATATCTGACACAGATCCAATCAACGGGTCAGCCAGAGGCCAAACAGCGATCAGAACCACATAAACTCCCACTCATTAAGTGGGAACCACTAGATAATCTTTTCATTGTGGTTTGTAGAAACCAGAATTGCACTGCACTTTAACAGGAATGCAATCTACTTCAGCTATTTGAAGCATTTGTACACACTGTGTACACACTGTGTACAAATGAAAAAGCTGAAAAAAAAAAAGGTGACGGAATATTTTTAATAATATGATGGGTTGTAAGCTCCAGAATAACGGAGGTATAAAAAAAGAATGCTTTTAATTCTAAGATCAATGTAGTGCCTGGTTATTTTTCTAAACCAGTTGCCAAGTTTTATGCTTCTATACAAACTTGAGTAATGGCAGCAAGACCTCCTCATAAAAACATCTTTCAATCTGGCAATTAACCTTAACCTCTCAGTACTAAAGGAGCACAGGGAAACAGTAATTGGACAGAGAGAGAGAAATAATGTGCTAAAATTAAAGCTATAATTAATTTAGAAGAGAGATGATCACAAATTGTTGTAAACAGACACAAGCAGAAGGGTGATATGTATACTGACATGCTGAACTGTAGCTCCAGGCCAAACAGTAAGACTGATGGGTATTTGTCAGAGATCAGGAGAATAGGTTAAGATGTTATCTCTCGCCGACTGATTCATCACACTGTCTGGATACTGTGTTCAATTCCAATGGCTGCCAGTCTTGTCACAGCAATGTTTAGCTCAATAGCAATTTAACAGAACTGTCTCACGAAAATAAGTGCATAACCGCTCTGCTGGAAAAAGCAGGTCATACCAGCATATGGTGGCCAAGATGTTTTTTTGAAGATGGCAGATGGATTGTTATTGGTCCAGTGTGGTCTGCCAGTCCTAACCAACTGGACCAAGATGGCCTGCTAGATCAACCTTGGCCCAAGCAGCAGGTTGCCCAGCAAATCAACCACCTAGACCAGCTTGGACCAATGAGAAACCATGTAAAACAATCAGGGTTTAACAACAAGACTTATAGAAGACAACAAAAAACAAAACTCCTTCCATAGTGCGTCTTCCAGTGTAATGCTAGTAGGAATCACAGCCAATATCTCAATGATGCCTTTATTACCAACAAAGTGAACAGCCAAATGATCTTGCACTCTCAGAGAAGATCTCAGAGAAGATTTGGCTGATGTCTGTTGTTATATTGAGGTATTGGTGCCAAATTATTATGTCCCCCAGATAATTTTATACAAAGAATAAAAGTGAAAACTAAGATTAGAGCTTGTTATACTCACAATCCCAGAGAGCAATTCAGCTGGTGGAAAATATCTTTCTAAACGTTAACATCCTGAATCATGTCACTGTCTTTTACAATGCCATAAAGCCATAAAGATTCTCAATTGGTGGGTTGCCACCTGAAAATGGGTCACAGGTCTGTTCTGTTAAGAGTTGCTGACAGCCAGAGAGAAAAATAAATACCAATAAAATGCAATTAACTATATAATCGGAAAAGAAAAATAAATAGGTTTATCGTTAATAGCTTTAAGAGAAAGTGAGGAGAAAATGCTTTCCATCTTTTGTCATTGCAACATCCTACTTCAAAACAAGACATTGGAAGATATATGTAGGCTGCAAGTACATAATGTGATAAAAAAACACTGAGCAGTCAGATGTGGGTGTGTGTTTTACTCATTGCAGAGAAGATGAGAGATTGTAACCCACATGGGAGAAGGAAGAGAAAAAAAGAGACAGAGATGAGAGGACTGACCACTCCCAAAAGCATCTTCAAAAGACATCCATCAGTGGATTTCACAAAATATCCCTTTTGCTTACAGTGCACAAATTCAGCAATTTTTTTACCTCTTATCTCACCTCTCAGAAGACACACCGCTGATCCTATGAGACTTCTGTGAATACTCATCACCCTGGTGCTGACAAACAGAGGCTGACCTGAGATCAGTTTTAAGGTACAGATTTTGGAAAAAGGTCCTCAATCATTTGCTAGATGACAGGGATTCTATTGTTGTTGCTATATATCAAACTAACACTGAACATTTTTATGTTTCCTTTGTGATTACATGAGTGACTGGTTGACTCATTTGGAAACATATTAGACAGGAATTGGTCAGAGCTGTTGACTTGTGGTCAATGCAAATACTCATTTTGAGCAGTGGTGTACAGGTTGAAGTCTGGCCCAGGCCAAGTTCCCATTCTGTTCACCTTTGGATTATGTCAAATCAACCAAATTTCAGAAACTTCCCCAACTGAAACTTTTGATTTTGTTATTACTTTTCTTAAGAAAGGATTCACTCTCTCTGGTCCTCTGTGGTGGAATGAGCTTCCAACCTCCACACGATCTGCTGATACCATCTCAGCATTCAAGAAACTACTGAAAACACATCTTTTCCGCGAGCACTTAAAACAACACTAAATGTCTCTTTCTTCTGTGCTAGCATCTTTACTACTCTAGCCACTGTTAGCCCTTTTCCACTGAAATGGCAATGGTTTGCGTGCCGAGCCTGTGCTCCGCTGGTTCAAGGCCAAGTCAATCTGGAGCCTTTCATAGGTCAGCCGGGCTTTTCCACTGACTTCAGAACCAAACAGTGATGTAATGGGTTACGTGACTACTTTACCTGCCCATAAACAAACATGGCACGTCACAACAGTGTTTGTGTAATGCTTTACTCTTGTTTTGAGGACATATTTAAATATACAGAGTAATGCAATCCAAAGTTATTACATTGCTTAACAAGATTGTCAGAGACAACATCTATCTATGCTAAAGACAACAGGTAATGTAATTATATAATTTTGCATGAACTTATGTCTTAACTTGCTAAATTCTGTAAACTGTAACAGTGGAATCATTTTAGGGCCAAAGCACTGAAAAAGCAGAGGCCCTATTGTTCATCAAAGGATTATTTATTTATTTTTATAAGGTTTCAGGGGCTTTTGGGGCACTTATGCTCAAAAATAAAATTTTGCACAAGTGTCAGAGTTGTTGGCCATTAGGGCTTGGCAAAATTCATACATGGATGTGAAGAGGGGGCTCTGTAGTGCCACCTAGAAGATGGGCATGTTTGGGGGGTTCTATAGCACATCCCTTTTGATCTACAGTCACCAAACTTTGTAAATATATGAGGGCTGCACGATTATAGCAAAAATCATAATTGGCAATTATTGCCCTTGATATTGTAATCGTGATTATTAATGTCGATTAAAATATTAAATTATCATGAGGTCACAAAGTAAGCAATGGTGTGGTTCTTCAGAGTAGCAGATTTCAATGGTGGATATGAGATGCACTCCAGTTTCTTTTAAGCATCTTTTAAGCATTATATTATATTGTATTGTATTTTAGGTTGTAATAATGTTTGTTAAGGCAAGGCAAATAAAACATTATTTAAATGGTCACCTATGGTATAGAATAAATTAAATTATTGCTAAATTACTGCTTAAATTATTATTCCACGTACAGTAAATAATAAGGCATATTCAATATTCAAACTTATTAACAGCTGATTTAAATTGACCTTAAATTGAAGTTACTGCGTTCAGTAAGCCCTTTAGTGGCGGGACAGGGGACCATTCATACTGTTAGATCTTCAATGGTGATCTTGTTCATGTAAGATCATTGTTAGATAATTTTTGGCCTCAGTGGTTGCACTTTGGAAATTAAAATCAGTCATTTGCTATCGGAGCTTGTGTGAGTCGTGAAAATGGGTCTTATTAGAGCAGACGCGATAACAATGACGGTGATTCCTGAAATATGCTATTCATGCCATATTTTTTATGTTGGCTACACATCCAAAACACACTTAGAACAGTTAAGCTGAATTACTTTATTGCTATTTTGTACAAATCAAATTCACATTGGCCTACTTATTAACATGACAAAAAAAAAACCTGTAATTACATTTTTAATAAATTGTCTAATCAGCATAATAAATCAATTGTTTACACCACGTTTGTGGCTGTAGAACGGGATCGCTTTAGTTTTGTCATGTTGCTTAGCGAGCGAGCGGTGCAATATGCAATGAATCCAAAGTTCTTTTCGCACTTGTTCTACAGCTTCTTTTCAAGTGTCAGGTGTAGGGCTGTAACGTCCCAGTCAATTAGTCGATTAATTGGTCGATACGTTCTGGTTCGACCAAAATTCTGATTGGTCGATTTTTTGCCGCGTTCATTTCATCAGTTTTGCCGCGTTTATTTCATAAGTTTTACCGCGGTCATTTCATCAGGTGGAAAGCACTAATTGCTAATGGGGGTGTTTTCAGGACACCCCTGTTTCACAGGTAACAGTCTGTCTTCAGAATACCCCCCCTTGTTTTCACTTTTTTTGGATTAGCCCAACCCACTGGAGAAGAGTGATAGACAGGCTATAGAAGGTTTGATGCTGAATATTATTTATTTAATTGTGAGAGAATTTAATAGTCAGTCCTCTTCTAACATGTCAACAACAAACACATCGACAGTGTGGCAGCATTTTGTTAAAATTGATAACGGGAAAAAGGTTGAATGCAAAGTTTGCAAACAACAGTTTGCCTTCCACAGCTCAACGACAAACATGACATATCTAAAAGCGGTAAGCTAACTTGTCTGCGTTAGGTTGCCCTGTCTGTTTTGAGTAAACTATATGAACATATCAGAATTGGCATATTTCAATGTTTTAGCGTAATAATCGTTTTAGGCGCACCCCTCCGCAATGACAGTAGCATCCCCCGGACACACCCAGACCACGCTGGATTTTAAGCCTCCTTTATCATCCAAACGGAAAAATAAAATCACTTTATTTAGTTTCGTTTAAAATTTGGCTGATTAACATGTTGTAGGTAGCCTACTTTACTTTTATGGTTCCCTTTTATTATTGTGCAAACTTTATTTTTTAGATCAAATGTATTTCTAGTATTATTTATTGGATTTGGGCACTTTATTTTTTTTTATTTGCCCACTGTTTGTGTTAGTTTTGAGCCTAAGATGCTTTATTTTTCAGTTATGCACTTTATTTCGTTTCTGCGCTTGATCTGGTTTGTTTAATAAATATTCTTTTTTTATTAAAGTGGACGTGCCTTTCGTGTTTATTAAGAGTAAAAGCTTTAAGTTAATAGTCTATTCGTGTGTGTCTCAGCCGCAAAGCTGAGCTCATGTTCAGCCTTGCTCTGTGCGAGGACATGCACAGAGCGGCTGAAATGACAGTGACAGTTATAACTTCTTATTATAACATATGACAAAAAGAATTGTCTAAATTATGTTGCATATTCCTCAACAGTTCTTGTGATGATATCACAAGTTGACAACATAGTACTATTTTCGGAAATCATACGCTATGATATTGCGCAGGTGCACGTGATGCAACGCTGTCAGAGCCGACAGACTCATGTGTCAGACTCATTTCAGTGCAAAATAATTAGGTCAAAAACGATTTAATATACATATATTTTTTATGCATTTTTTGCGTTTTTTATGTTTATTTATAATTAATTTAGGCGGACAACAAGGCTACCAGTACTGTGCAAAGTGTGCAGCTAATTAATGTAACGTTTTTTTTTTTCCTAACGACATTTATAGTCGATTTTTAGTCGAAAATTTCAGGACTTCAGTCGACCAAGAGTTTCTTTGGTTGATTACAGCCCTAGTCAGGTGATGTTTCTTCATTATTAATTTTTCGTGTGCCATGCGAACAGAGCTAGAACATAAAGGAAGAAATGTTAGTGATTGGTTAGAATACTCAACCATTGCAAAAACACGCTGTAAATATAAACCATTGATGCAGCAGGAGCAGAGTTTAATTGAACGCTGTAATCGTTCATTTTCACGAGTACATAACCGTGGCAGCCGTAATCGTAATTGCAATTAGTTTTCGATTAATTGTGCAGCCCTAACATATATAGATCTCATCAAGCCAGACAACTTTCGCATTGACAGTCATAAGCTCCATCATAAGTCGGCCATTTTGTATTGTTTAAAAATGTATGTTCTGAAATTTGAAATACTCCTCCTAGGGAATTCATGTTACAGGTACCAAATGTGGGCAACATTATGCCAAGACATTGATGATGCTAAATTGCAAAATGATTTTTATATATCTGGTGTTGCCATGGCGACGTGATAAACTAACATAAAAAAATCTTCTGCATGTATTGTGTGATTTACATCAAAATTGAGCCATATGGTTTGGCCTTGTGAGTTGATCACATTGATGTGGCTATCGTGGGTCATGGTCCTAGCAACACCAACTGGCGGAAGGAAGTCTGGCACAAATAACAGACTGAAATATTCCTCTTATGGTTATCTGAATTGCTTCAAATTCTTTAAGAATAATGTCAAGACAGTGCAGATTAAAAATTCTGAAGGGATTCTTGATATCTTAAATGGTGTTACCATGGCAATGCATTAAATGTCTTTATTCCTTTTTATGTATATTCAAGTTTTTGAGGTACTTGTCATGCTAGAATTTTCATATTTTTTCACACACATCAGAGATGTCGACCATTAGGCCTGGGCAAATGTTAACACATGAGCATGGCTGGGACGCTCTGTAGCGCCACCTTTTGACAAATGTGGTGGGGTCAGTTTCTTCTATGGTCACCAAACTTGCTACATATATTGTTCCCATTAAGCTGGACAACTTTCAAAATTACAGTCATTAAATCTGCCCAACAGGAAATCATTTGCTTTACTATGCCATTTTGGACTGAATGTGCATTTTTTGAAAATTGCAGGCCCTGAACTTTTGAATATGCCTCCTAGGGGAATCATGTGATTGTCAACAAATATAGGCAATATTATGCCAAGACATTGAAGATGCTAAATTGTGAACTGATTTTTTTATATATTGAAGTGTGTTGCCATAGTGAGACAATAAATTAAGGGCAAAAATGGGAAACAGGAATTGTCTCATATCTTATTTGTGCATTGTTTGATTTAGATCAAAATTAATCCGTATGTTTGGTCTTAGGGGCTGATCACATGGATGTGGCTATTGTGGGTCATGGTCATAACAACACCAACTGGCAGCAGGAAGTGTGGCATTTACAATAGACTTTGTAATAATCATTTTACATTTACCCAAATTGCATCAAATCTGTTTGGAGTAATGTCAGAACACCACTGATTAATCAACATTTTTTAAAGGATTCCAGATATGTTAAATAGTCTTGATATGGCAACACATTAAATATTATTATTTTCTTTGTATATTCTTAACCCTTGTATTGTCTTTGTTAATGTTTTACTTTAAAGCTATTGGAGGTCAATTTTGATTTTGGTCAGTTTTGTACCAAAATTATGATCATTTTAACAAATATATCACTTAAATTATTTAAAAACTCTAAATTTGTGCTGTTTGTTTCCTGATTTACCTCACAATTACTAAACTATGCAATTAATACGAATATAAAATTATAAATGTATGTTAATTTTTTTTAAATTCACTTCAGTGAACATCTATATTACTCAAATGTATGTATGGATATTATGTCATGTGTTGGGGTAGACTGTTGCCATCTTCTGGTAAGAAAACAAACTTTTTAAGTAAAATTGAGTGAAATTACAATATATAACCAGCAGGTAGCTGCAGAGGACCATTCAGTTCACTGTTTTTTTTTTTTAATCTTACCTTACCTCTTACCTAAGTAATGCATTTGGATATATATTTAGTTGTGTATTTATACGCATTTATATTTAGTATAGTTAGCATATAAGGTTCCTAACAAGCCGAACAACTATCATACTAGTGTTAATTTTGTCACCTATTTTTAATTTAGTCTTAGTCTTAGTCTTATGCCAAATGTCCTTGTTAGTTTTAGTCATATTTAGTCATTCACATATCTTTTTTTGTTAGTCAAGTTTTAGTCGACTAAAAGTCTCGTCATTTTAGTCTAGTTTTAGTCAAAAGAGAATTTAAGGTATCTTAGTCAAGTTTTAGTCAACTAAAAGTCTCGTCATTTTAGTCTAGTTTTATTCAAAAGAAAACTCAATATATCTTAGTCAAGTTTCAAAACATTTTAGTCTTTTTTTAAATAAATTATTTCTGAGATTAATTCTGAGATAACCATTTCAGTCAAATAATGTTTCACACATCTCAAATATTGGTTAAATGTCATAATTACCTGACAAAATACACTTGTTGAATGATTTGTTGAATTCACTTTGTTAAACGTGGCTGGTTTTCTGATTTAAGAGACACATTCACAAATGATGAACTTGTTCTGAAGAGTATTTTATTAAGCAAATAAGTTACATAAAATATATATATAACCTGTATAATGTATGTGCCACAACACCATAGCTAACTGGTTAATTTACAGCGTAGATGCCTAAAATCAGCATTAGCTTATGAGACGTATATTTAAGTTAACTTCCCTAAATGTGTGGGTGGTTAGCCTTTAGATGTCGCTTAAGGTTGGTTGGTTGTGTTTTTCCCGGTATTTTTTGTCCGCAGTGCTTCCCGTCAGTTATAATGACACATTCTGACTTTTTGTCAAAATCATTGTACCTAAAATGCGACCAAATATCGAGCCTCTTCCTTCCACCTAGCATGTCGTCGGCGCTCGTCGCGTGTTCACCACTGTCTATGATTGTTGTGTATTTGCTCCATGTAGTTTCGTGTTGCAGCCACAGGGGTATGAGACCTGTTGTAACCGTTACTGAGCAACAGCGCGAACTCATTCGGAATATTTTGAAGGCGTAACAGCTGAATATTCTATCTCATGATGAAAAAGTAGAGACGATTGTATACGAAAATGAAGAGAGATTTTATCTTAGTTTTTATTTTATGCAAAACATTTTAGTCTCGTCTTTTTTCGTCAACAATAATGCATGTTAATTTAGTCTTAGTCAGCGTTTTTGGACATTGGTGCAATCTCGTCATCGTCTCGTCTTAGTCATGGAAAAAAAGGTCGTTGACGAACATATTTAGTCTCGTCTCGTCTGACGAAATTAACACTATATCATACTCCCAGTCATTAGCTCTGAGGTGTCACGTGACACCATGCAAGGGGCTCATTGCTGACTTAGGGGATCTTATGGTGATATGTCAATAGATCACTGCCATGGAGATTAAATTTACTGATGTGGTCAACGTGGGTGATGTCGAGAAACAGATCGATAATCTGGAGTCATCGGAGAGGGAATTATCTGCTGGTCCGCTAATGACCAAGGTGGATTTGTAGAGTGTCTGGGAGAAGTTGGAGGACATGGAGAACCGTGACCGGCTGAGTGGCGACCGTGCCGTGGGAGTCTCGGAGGAAGTGGAGGGACAGAATATGGTGTAATTCCTGGATGGGCACTTTCCGAATCTTCTCCACACGGCTGGCCATGGGCTGGGGGAGACAGGCCCCAATAAATTTAGGCCAAATTTCTGAGATCATCCGATAAAGATCTTGTGTAGCATGGGGCAGGGAGTAAGGGAATGCTTTCTTGGCGGAACCACAGCATTTTATTGTTCCCAGACTTTGTGAACTTGACAAAAGAGATACATAATCGATTCAAGGAATGCAAGAAACTTTTACATCAACAGAAGGTCACTGATATTCCCAGCCAAATTGAGAATAGATGCTAAGGATGGCCGTAAAACATTCACATGCCCACAACATGTGATGTCCTTCATAAAGTCAATGGATTAAGTCATCTTGTGGTACTCACGTTGCAGCAGAGTGGACCAGCTCACTCACGTTGCAGCAGAGCAGACCGGCTCACTCACGTTGCAGCAGAGCGGACCGGCTCACTTACATTGCAGCAGAGCGGACTGGCTCACTGAACATTCGCTTGACTGTTGAAGATTCTGCATGCTCTTTTGGTGCTGGTTCTGCCTTCAGTTTTTTTTGTAGAGCAACACCCCTTTGGGATGGTTTTGTGGATCAATCTACATGCTCTTTGTGCTTATTCCACCTATCGGCTGGAGTTTGTTTTATAGATTATCGTTTATGGTGTAATTCTGTCTCACAAAATGTGTATAGAAACACCAGACTTGAGCAATCCGACGGAAAGGTTGTCACAGATGCTCTCGTAGGCATGCATGGACTGTTTGAGCCTGGAGGGATGACACCAGTTGGTACTGTCATGCGCTGGGTTAATACGCATCAAACAACTATTCGATAATTTAAAAAATTTTTTTATTGCCCCATCTTTGACGCACAGTCTATTTTTTCTAATATGTCAAAATGTCAAATGTTAATATGAGTGGATTGTCTCTCTTCACGTGGAATGTGAATTGGTTGGGGCAACCCATAAAAAGAAGGCAGGTTATTTCTCTTCTTAAGAGTAAGAAATATGATAAAGTGCTTCTTCAAGAAGAACTGGAGTCACAAGTTCGAATCCAGGGCATGCTGAGTGACTCCAATCTGGCTTCATAAGCAACCAAATGCTTCCTAAATGGCCCGGTTGCGGTGGTTAGAGTCCTGTTGGGTTAACCTCCTTGTGGTCGCTATAATGTAGTTCTCGCTCTCGGTGGGGCACGGAGAAGAGTGTGAGCCTCCACACACTAGATCTCCGCAGTAACGTGCTCAAAAAGCCACGAGATAAAATGCTAATTGGGATTGACGGTCTCAGATGCGGAGGCAACCGAGATTCGTCCTCCGAACCATGATTGAGGCAAGTCACTACGTCACCACGAAGACTTGAGCGCATTGAGAATTGGACATACCAAACTGGGGAGAAATAAAAAAGAAAAAAAGAAATGCACCTTTCTCAGCAAGAAGCTGAAAAATGTGTCTATAGTGCTGGCTTGAGTAAGAGCAGGGGAGTCATTACACTTATAATTAAACACCTACGATTCAAATGTCTCAAATAGTGTAAAGATTCATTAGGAAGTCATTATTGCTTTAGCTGAAATTCAGGGATAGTATTATTTTGGCTAAGATTTATGCACCTAACTGTGATGGTCAGGGCTTTTTTATAGATCTTGAAGGGTTGTTGCAAGCCGCTGGCACCCCTCATGATATAATATTGGGAGGAGACTTTAATCTTTTGATGGACTCAGTCCTTGATCATAGTGAAGCAAAATTGTCCAAGCCCCCTAGAGCAACATTGATACTTCACAGGATGTGTAAATATATTTGTCTTATAAATGTTTGGAGACTTTTGAACCCATCTGATAGAGACTATATTTTTTTTTCATTAGTCCATAAGATTTTTCTATATCTAAGTCCCTCATTTCATCTGTTGTTGATTGCTCAATAGGAAACATTTTAGTCTCAGATCATGCCCTGGTGTTCTTGGAGATCTTGCCACATATGAAGAAAAGGAAATCATATAGGCATCTACAGGCAAGGCTTCGGGCCTGATGGCTTTGCCGCAGATTTTTTTAGATCCTGTGATACAGAACTGACTCCACTCATGATAGAAGTTTATACAGAATCATTATAGAACAGAGAGCTTCCGCCAACAATGGCACAAGACCGGATCAGTCTGACTTTTTTAAAAGTACAAAGATCCATGTAAAAGAGTTAACGTCCAATTTTCCTGATCCAGCTACACATTAAAATATTGTTAAACATTTCGGCTAGCAATTATGACATCTCTTATACATATACAGCAGATGCCAAAAATATTGGCACCCTTGGTAAATATAAGCAAAGAAGGCTGTGGAAAAAAAAATCTACATTAATTAGCCATTTGATATTTCATAAAAAAAAAATATCCCTTTAATTAAAATAACACAATTGAAATGGGGAAATATCCATCCATCCATCCATCGTCAACCGCTTATCCTGGGCGAAAGGCAGGGTACACCCTGGACAGGTCGCCAGTCCATCGCAGATGGGGAAATATCTCATTATTAAATAAATATTTTTTTTTCCAAAAGGCATTGGCCATAATTTTTGGCACCCATCAGTCAACAGTTAACATCAGTCCAGTATTTGTTGGAATATTTTTACATTCAAATCAAATATTTTTTATATTTCTTTAGATTCAGATACCCAAGTATGGGGGCTTAGAAGCCCTTGTGACTGTGGAATGATGCTGAATGTGGGTTCAGGGGTGTCCTGAGAGAAAATGTTTAATTTTTTTTTTTTTTTTTTTAAAAACAAGTATATTTTCAAGTGAGAGACTAATTTTAGTCTTTCCTTATCCATTCCAGACATCTAATTAATTTTCACAAAATTAGAACTGAAATCGATTTGTTTATTATTAAAGGCTCGTAACATGCTGATTAATAAAGATAAATTTATAGAAGGGAAAAACGTTTTGGTCTAAAAGGTGCTTTGAAACCACCTTAACTCATGCGGCGCTTCATGTCTACACACATGCAGGGAAAAGAGGCAACGCGTGCGGAGCAGGACAGGGCAGAAATTATGCAGGATTGGTGCTAGAGGACAATATTCAAGATTACAGCACAGAAAGATCAGAGCTGTTGTCCACATCAAAGTTGTTCTGTCACGCTCTTCACTAGAGACGATGAGAGGGCGCAACCATTGTCATGAAGTCTTGCGGTGCAGATGGAATCAATCCGGTGTCCGACGTAACCTAATTGTTAGCAAGGCAGCTAGCATTAGCAAGTTCATCCAGTCTGACCCTACGTTTCCACTGGCACGTTGTGAGTGAAGCTGAGAGCATTTTGAAATCCGAGGGAAAGCCAAGTGTCATGCTCGCAAAGTGGATCGTAGGATTTGCAGCGGTGCGGAGTCCGCCCCAGTGGAAATGCAGCCTGAGAAAGCCAAACTGCTTGTGTTTTAGCGCCACGCAGTAAATATAGAAAATTCCTCAAAAGCTTAGCGTCGATATTGTGGAATTTCTTTATCGTGATAAATATCGATATCGTTTTATCGCCAAGCCCTATGTGACGTATTGGGCACTCAGATTTAATTTCGCCCCAGACTCTGTATTTTAGGCAGCCATTAATATAGGGGATAAATAGATTATAAAAAATGGGGTCCTAGCCAGAGTTATGATTGGCAGACAGATTATTCTTAGGGGATGGAATCTAGGGTTGCAAAAGTATGAGATTTTCACGGTATGAAAACCGTCTCAGAAAATATCACGGTTTCACGGTATCACGGTATAACACAATTACTATTATCAGTGAAAACAGAAGGGTTATTTATATATTTATTTGTTTTTGAGCAAACACTTTATTATAATTGAAACCATTTATTTTATTGATGTGTAAAAAAAAGTCTCCCTTTTGAAAATAAAATAAATAGAAAAAATAAGAAAGCTAACACAATTATAATAAACAGAATTATAAACATGATAAAAAATAGCATGTAACTATAACATGTTATATAACTAAAGCATGTTAGTTTACATGTTATCCTAGCATTTTAAATTAACTACTCAATGAAAAATAACATCAGTTGTGTGAGCTTTTAAAGTAATGTCCTATGATTATTAACAGTTAACATATACTGCTTCTGTCTGTAGCTTTAACTCAGTGTTTCTCAACTGGTTTTAAAGTAATGTCCTCTGATTATTAACAGTTAACATATACTGCTCCTGTCTGTATCTTTAACTCAGTGCTTCTCAACTGGTTTTGCTTCAGGACAGATTTTACATTGGACATCAATTGGCGACCTGCCATAGATTAAACATAACCTGTATTTAATGTATCCTGGGTTGCATTTCCTTTATGTTGCATAGTTTTGTTCATGGTTTTCCAGTACAAGGAAATGCATCAAGTGACATTATTTTTGTTGCTGATGTCAAAATCTACAGTAAGTTTTCTCTCCCACCTTTTAAAAATTGACGAGCATATTTACTTGTATGAGCCCATTATTATCCCATTGTTACCTAATATTACATATTTATACACATATTACAAAGAAGGAAAGGCTCCTCATTATCATGGTTATGTCAATGTGCTAGTCTTAAATAATAGTAAAAATAATAATAAATTAAAGTACTTATAAAAAATAAATTCCATCTGAAACACATCTTGAAACGTTAACTACAACTGCCATTGTTGTTACCTTTAGATTATTTCATATGAAACTATAACATTTGTCAAAATATAACAGTTACTTTTACTCATGTAAAATCGTGAAACAAATTTGTAAAGGTAATGGTGTGTAATTATTAATATTTTTTAACTATTTTGGTAAAAGGGCCACATCGGGCTTAAGTAGTGCATGGGGGCCATATTGTGTTACTTTTGAGATACAAGGTTCTGCATTGATTTGGGTTTTGTACCTTTTAATCCCAGAAATAATTGTGCACTCAATTTTCTAAAGTGTATCTGTGACTAATGGGACTATTTTGCATTTGCCTAAAATATCATATTGCTCTACAAAGATAGATACTTTTCTATCAGGCATTAAAAAACTCAATAAAGGCTGAGCTTATACATTTATTTCACCATCTCTATTTCCCTGTAGATTTATATTCAATTTAACAATCTCTACAACAGGGGTTTGTTATAATAATAATAAAAAAAAAAAATTATAAAACTTTTCATGTTTGTCGCAAAGCAGGCTAGTTTACTTCTAAAACATTACATGTTTACATGCTAAAAGGGTCATGATGCGGGTCTCCTCGATGTATTGACTCTCAGCACACAACTGAATAACACAGGCTGCATGACTATGATAAATTATTACAGAAAGAGTTACATTAACATACAGGTGCGAAGGGACTTCAACATTTCTAAATTGCACAAATAAAAAAAATGCATATACATATTCAACTCTGGCTTGCTTTTGCTCGCATGTCAATGATGCTGAGATCTACTTTTATATTTAATGTTATCACTGAGAAGGTTTACCTGCAAAGTAGCACCAAATATCACAAACAGAATGGACACAGAGTAGCCGTATAACACTTTTCCTTGAGCAGACTATTGCACTACAGTTCGCTAAATTTATACAAAGCGGAAAGCCAGAGACAGAAAAAGTGTGTGTGTGTGTGTGTGTGTCTAAAAATCGTCGACAAATGCATGGAGAGCAAATGAATGGCCACTGTTTGAGATTAATTTAATCACGGTTGCCATCCATTTATTTACTAATGCTGCTTTGCCACGTCACTCAAAATAATTGATGGCAGTCATGAAATTAGCCCACAATACAACAAAAAAACATATCATTTCTGTGCACAAAGATGATTAAATTAAAAATATATATACAAAACTAGAAGAAAAGCTTCAGTGTTTTTTTAACAGCCATATTCCATACAATTTTTGTTTACATTTTTGACAAAAATGCCAGCAAAATTCCCTGTATTAAAATATACTAAATAAATTAACAAAAGAATGAAGCATTATATAATTTTTTTTAAGACTATAAACTATCACAACTATTTGTTCAATGCTTAGCTGACTTCAGAAAATTAGATTTTGAACATTTTAAAACTTTTAAATATTTTAAATCTAACCTTCTTTACCTCGGATCGCATTTGCTGAGCTTCTTCTGAAAGTGTAAATTGTATTATGACAAGTTCCGTTGGTCATTTAAAGTTGCTGGACAAATATGTGGGACATAATGCAGTTGTGATGGTGATGGTTTAGATTAAATAATAGTTCAAAATATAATTTTGAATATCAGGAATGCAACATTTGTAAAATTTAAAAAAGTGCATCATCCGTGTACTCAAAGTACTTTTTGTTGCATTTTCAGTGTAACAAAATGACGTAAATCAGTGCAGAGTTGTGCGGTTTGGGACGCACCTATAATGCACTCAGCGCACGCGACTTGCCATAGATAGTGTAAGGGGCGGAGTTACCTAGCAGCACTGCTGGTCTGACAAAACGATTGTAAATAATGAAGAATGTAGCTGGCGAACTTCAGATACAGCACCTTACAAATGTGAGTTGAATGCTTTACCATCACTCCAAGCTGTGTGCATGCAGGGCTCCAGACTAAAATTTGAAAGCAGTAGCACCAGTGCCACCAAGTTCTACAGATGGTCGCACCTGAACCTGAGTTGGTCACGCATAGGAGGGGGGTGGTTCCTAACCAGATGTGACACCACGATATTCATACACTAAAATGATTATACATGACAATAAAAGCATTTGTTACAACAGTAACCAGATGTGACATTCATACACTAAAATGTAAATCGAGAAATTTATAATTTTGCAGTGGTCTCTTAATTTTTTCCAGAGTTGTATATGTAATAAACATTCCCCACTATTCATTGAGTTATGTGACCCATCTATACAAAATATTTCTCCCAGGAGTGCAGGCCTCTGTCAATCAATAGTAATAATAACAGGGAAAAATGTCATCATGTCACACTATGGACTAAAAGCAGCCAAGGATAATTCTCCTAATGAATAGCCCAGAGAGAGACACTGAGGCCTGGCTGAGAAGAATAAATCCATATTCCAGACATCAGGCCTAGACTTAGTAATCTACACCTGACAAGATGAAATGCCATTGTTCTGTTTGGGTTGCATTTGGGTTTAAGACTCGATCTGAATTTTCTTTACATGTATTACATGCATAGCTTTTTCCTCCACCAAGCCAACATTGAATCAACATTTGTCGATCAATATCAGATTACAAAATTGACAGTGGAACAAAGATTCAGATTTAGTAAACAATAAGCATAATTCAATAGAGACAAACAATAAATATGATTCAACACAAGCTACTTAAAAAAGGGGTGTTTTAAATAGCTATCTATTGTGTCAGTCAAACCACAAAGGCTGTGATATATTGCTAGTTCAGTTTCTGAACGCACAGAGAGAATGTTTTGGAAGTTTTTCATTTTGTAAATTAAATGTGCCCTTAATTTCAAGTTTACTGGAAGATGACATAAACTCACAAAACATCAACATTTATGGTAGTCTTAATCACATCTTATCTGATTTGAGGTAGGAGCAACCTATGCAGTGCTTTGTGAATCATTCCAATACCTGCAGCAGAGCAGACCAAAGCTATGTTGAGACTTGTCAAATACATAGGAATTTGTTTTAAACAAATGTTGCATTGCATTTCATAAATATAATGAGCACAATGTTAATGACATAAAACTTTCCACAAAACTATGTTAAACCAATGGGGAATGTAAACAAGAACACAAACCTAATTATTCTCTAAAACTGGATGTTGTACTTTTAACAACAAAAGTGAAAATTAATTCACAGACATACTCTCTCCTATTTACAGAGTTTGAGGATACATTTTCTGTAAATAAACCACCATATCAAATCATAGCCTCAAGCATAGATCTGCACCAAGCCAAGCCTCCTGGAGTTCGTCTGATCACATTTGCATTGGAAGTATTAAATATGGTGGGAGCTGGCCCTGCTCCACCCTGAAAACCAGATATAATGCCCTTTGTTTGCAGATGATCTCATATGTAAACAAAAGTACAAACCACTTTTGTCAGACATGGATGAGCTTTTATACATGTGACCTGAGCTTCAATACCCTAAGCTGCCTGTTTGAAACTCTCTTCCTGTCTAGGATTAGCTTCTAAATAATGAATGATTTCCATTACACAATGCCCTTGTGATTAATGTCAGTACTATAACAAAGACCCACATACCTGCACTGGCACAACTTAGAAAACTCCAGAACTGCATGGTGTATTTCCATGAACACCTAAGGGAGAGGCTCTTTCCTCAATGTTACCTGTGCTAATGACGTAACGTTAGAGAATACCTGCAAAGGTTCCTGATGCACAAACACACACGCCTACAAAGAAGCCCCGCCCACAAGCAAGCGCTGCTCTGATTGGAAAAAGTCGTCCGACAGACAGAATCAAGTGAAGAGCATACACAAAACTACGTCAGTAATGGAGTAGAATACACAATATATGTGCCCGTTGTTGACATAACTTTTATTATTATTTATTTGTATATTTCGGCCTGTAAACCAACAAAACAAACCCCAAAATATGTCAAACAAATTATACATAAATATACGACAACAGAAAACGATCTGATAAGTCAAATTCCATGTAGGAGGTCTGTGTGATTTCTCCAAATAATTAATAATAGTACTTGTGAGTTTCATATTCTACATCCACAGACAATAACTTAGATTGCGTGTATGGCAAATCACCAGTTACCCAAATCTGAGTTTATTTTAAACATCTCTGTGCTTGGAAATATTACCTGAAGCAGGTGACTAGCATACGTAACATATAACGCAACTACTAACAATCCATGAAGTCAAAACAAAAACATTGATATATACTGTGAGCATAAAGCATCAGACAGATATTATAGAGAACCTGACCTGGTTTCATTGTTTGTCTGTTATTGTTTTCAGTTCACCATGTGAACATAAACAGTGATACTACTGCGGTCCGACAACAATACACATCCCCTAACACAACTCATTTAAATCCATATAATAACCGTACAACGATGAAGATACATTTATAACGGTTATATGGCTATTGAACATGCAGGTTGTCGTTAAACGTGAGACGACGCATTTTCAGAGGAGAAAAACATTGTGAATCGCTAAAGATTGCTGGGCATGGTCATTTTCGCATTTCCAGGAATCCAGGGGCATATTGTCCAGCAAACCCCCTTACACATTTGACTTTATCGGCAATTTCATAACGATCCCGGGATTCTAAACATGGTGCAATACAATAACACGCCTTGCATTCCTAATCTAAGGTAGCACAACATGTCAGATTGGCCCAGGAAAGCCCACTCTCCTGGTACAAGTAAAGATCGGAGCCCCTCACGCTATGCTACCAGGCTAACACAGTTATTGCAATTATTATAGCAAACCTATAATGTACATCATATTTAACATGTACCAGTATGTACCGTATTCTCTTCATTGGTTGTTGTAAAAACGCGCCCTCTTGATAAACATTCTTTAATCTGCAGTGTTTAGTTTCGGCTTGTGACTTCTTAGCGCTGTTTGTGGGTCCGTCCAGGATCCGAGGGGTCCGTACTGAATTCTGAAACGAAATCCTCGTTCTTGCTCTCACTCTCGCCGCGACTTGTGATGTTCGATTCGCAAGTGAGTCATTCTTTTGAGTCGATCCCCTTTAATGACTCGGTCGAACCGATTCGCAAAGCGTTCACAAATGACTGGAATGTAACGAATTTTAGCAGTTAAAATGTAAGTGAGTTACTCGTTTGAACCTTAAACAACGTAACATTTGAACATTTTAGAGGAGGTAGGAAATGTTATCTTTTAAGTGAATTACTGAAACACTTATAATTTTATAAAAGCACTTGCATTATTTCTTCTTCATTATTTAAAACAAATGTATTATTTGAGCTGTAAATTTAATTAAATAGTCATTTTTACAGTCATTTAAAGGTTTTAGTGTTTGTTGACATTACATTGTCATGGCAACGAAGTTGTAAAATTGGCTACAACATTACACAGAAAAGGTTAGTATGCAATTTTATCACACTAAAATCATGTTAACACATATATTGTTTAGTCTTGTGAATATTTTTTAAATAGTGAGTGTTTTAACGTTTACTGGTTTGCCCCATTCAATTCCATTGCAAGTGCCTCACTAGTAACAATACAATACACATCCCCCAACAAATCTCATTTAAACCCACATAATAACCACCGTACACCATTGACCAAGTGCCTCCAGTTGGAACCCAACATTTTTTTTCTCCCCTTTTTTCCACAATCTGGAATGGCCAATTCCCAATGCACTCTAAAGCTGCGTTCACACTGCCAGTGGCACGCAGCGAAAAACAACCTCATCTCATTCATTTACTGAGAGCTGGCGAATTCCGGCAACACGAACGACGGGGACCATTGGCGACCGGATGTGTGCTCGTCCAGCGATGCGACAAAGTTGAGAAATGTTTAAATTTATGCAAATGAAGAGCATTTGATTATGTGATCCTAATATTTTAATAATAATAATATTTTAAATAATAAATAATTAATTGTAAAGAAACAGTGATGTTTAGACTCTCCATACACACCACTAGCGACCTAACCGCCAGCGACATGCAGCAACAAAGTAGCTGGCAGTGTGAACAAAGTCCTCGTGGGGGCGTAGTGATTTGCCTCAATCGGGTGGTGGAGACGTCAATCCACACATTTTATCACGTGGCTTGTTGAGCGTGTTACGTGGAGACATAGCACGTGTAGAGGCATGCTATTCACCGGCATCCACCCACAACTCACCAAGCACCCCACCGAGAGCGAGAACCACATTATAGCGACAGGAGGTTTCCCCATGTGACTACCCTTCCTAGCAATTTGGTCACTCAGCACACCCTGGATTTGAACTTGCGACTCCAGGGGTGGTATTCAATTGTTTTTTGTTTTAAAGAAAAGGAGGGGCAAGTCCAAGTAATCAACATTTATGCCACAAATGCTGTCGATAGTGCTTAACTTGTATTTAATCTGGAATATTCCTTTAATGGAAACTAACCGTCCGAACGAACCGATTCTCTTAAGTGAATCGGACATCTTAACGCTGCAATTCTGAATCGACCACTCCAATATGGCTGACGTGCACTTGAGGCAGTCCAGAGCTGGGTTTGAAAGTCTGCACGACCTTATCATACTACAATTTATCAGGTGATCATCAGAAATGCACAGTTAATAATGTTAATATATATACTGTTGGTAAAAGCTAATACTGTTTTTAGTAAAAACCTACCATTGACACCAAAATGCAATTGTTCCTATTGTTTAACATATGTGATGTCCAGAATAGTATACAACAGAAAATAAATGGTCATATTAATGATTAATTTGAAAGTGGCGCCACCGTCAGGGAAAATTTTGCTTGCTGCAAGTACAGGATATGCTCACAAAACATTCCTTTGAGATCTAAAGTTTTAAATTCTATGAATCAAGTCTGTTATTTTGCTTCTGAATTACACAAAAATGCATTCTTCTGCCACGCACACCAGAAAAAAGCACTAATGTGTGGTGCATGCCTACACACACAAACACACACTCCATGGATTTGGGGAGAGGATGAATGTGCTGGCTTTGTCTTCCAGACACATCCCCAAAATTCCTTCCAATGACATCTGACAGTTAGATTGCTGACCCCATCAGAATGTTACACATCAGCCAATCACTGCTTTCTGCATGGGCGGTAAAAATTCAGCACAGGGCCCCTTCTACAGAAGGCTGGTTCTGGATCAACTCCACACGTTCATTAAGTCTTATTTATATGGACATGACAGGCACAAACTGACCACGTCAGCATTGTTATTCTGAGATATGACTATTAATAAAACATAAGGGTCTGTGTTTTCAAGGAAAGACGTGAAGATTATATGTACAAGAACTGTTCTGTGTAACAAAGCAGCAAAAGAACCCACCTTTATTATATTAAATGTTATATATTTAAATATTTTTTCATTATTTTGCTTGATTATTTGACATTCGCTTGATTATTGACATGTTAAAATACAAAAAAATAAAAAATCTTAATTGTCCTACAAATGCTTTATACAAAATTATAATAATCTTTTAGTTTTTACTGTAGATTTTGGGGTGAAATTTGACCTGGATATTTCTTATTGAGATTCACTATAACATTTGTACTCCATCATAAAATATTCTGAACCCTGTAATAATAACAATAAGTATTTTCCATAAAAAGGAAATACAGTACAATCTCACAAGCCACTCCAGAGACACCACAAGGATTGGCAAACTGTTACACAATCTACTCATTATGGCTGCCATCCATCCTCAGGCAGTGCTTGTATGGACCTCAACTCCCTTTGATCTGAGGCTTTTCAAGAAATTGTGTATACAGTGTGGCAGTTCTGCAAGCCTCACTCAATTCTATATTCAGCTTCAGAATATAAAAATGTTTTCAAAGAACTGCTAAATTCATACAGAAAGATATTATATATTACATTGTTATTTATATTTTACAGCTACAAGGCTCTAAGGACCTTATTACTCAGGCTACTAAGATATACTGTAGCCTACATTAATACATAGAGTCATGGGATTTGAGCAGACCCATTCCTACAGCAGTCTTGGATTTTAACCCTCATTCAAGAACACAAAAGTGGTTCATAATACAGGACTATTTATACATACATTCTTATTATAGTAGCTGCCGAACACCATTTTGATGAGGAGGAGGGCGTGCCCGGCCATAACAATGGACACCCGGTGCTGAATCAACCCGATCAGTGGAACAGGGATAAAGAGGTGCCGGGGACGCCACTTTGAGAGAGAGAGAGACACACACACACACAGCTACTGTGTGCATGCATCTGTGCTAAATGAAATAGTATTTGCTATTATTACAACCTTCTAGTTACATCTGCCTATATCTACACAAAAGTCACACTATACCCTATACCCTATATACACACTAACACTATACACTTACCAATCAAGCCTTCAGAACATTGGCTAATAAAAGGCTAACCCCAAACCAGTATTGACAGCTATAGCCTTATGTGGTTACAAGACACTTATAAAGGGCATATGTATGCAATGCATTAAAACAGTTTGTTAGACTATAGTGAGGGTTAGGGTTAAGAACACATGAAAAAAAAAGAGAAATCTGGTGTCTTTTTGTGACTTAAACTTCATGTAGAAAAACAAAAATTCTCCCTTTGATTATCTTTACATTTGGAGAAACATGTAATCAGAGACAGTACAGTTACATGTTGCATGTTACAAATCTGTAAAGATGGAACTTAAAAAACTTTTGCCATCAAGGCTTGCAGAGTTGCTGAGCACATATCGATGATCTGCTGAGAAAAGCATATGAACAGTATTCGTGGGCCTTAAGTTCCTTCACCACCAGGCTCTCAGAGTCCAAAACATTACTGAGGCCTGACCCACTAATACAGCTAATCCAGATCTAGATACAGAAGAAAGAGAAAGGGAAGTAAATTTCATAGTTTCATAATTTTGTAAAGATCTGTTGCACTTTGATGCTTTAATTATAGTGATATCACCATCGGTCATTCTCTGTGGCGTTTACAAGAGTGACTTCTTTAGAGCCAGTTTTTATTTCACATGATAGAGAAGATTGAATTGGGAGTCCACCACAAAACAATTTTTTGTTTTTCCAATGTGGACAAGTAAATATAACAGAAAATACGTTTGCAATATCCCCACTGTCAAAATAGTATGTTATTCATTAAATAAGTTAGTGAACATGAAAATATTAAATTAATTTAATTAATTATTAAATTCTACAATTGTACGGTCAAAATTGATATTTTATCTTACAGGTAAATATCATTTATAAATATAATCGTTTATTATCTTATGCATCATTTACCATACATTTTAAAGATTTTATTTCCAGTTCTATTTCCAGAAGTTGTGACCCTGAAAATGTCAGGTAACATTTACACTTCCAGTCTGACAGCACATCATACACTGAATACCTGATCCTTCACCTGGATCATACAGGTGACACCGCTGCTGTTCCGGGAGTGTGACCCAGTTTGGTGGTTTGGTTGGATCAGTAGAGTCCCAAATGCACCGCTCTGGTGAGTCCAGATCTGTGTTAAAAAAAAAAAAAAAAAAAAAATGCAAACAAAAGTCTTGAGATTGTTGGTTATATATGAGCCTGAGGTAGGTAGTAACATACTACATTTACTCCGTTATATTTACTTGTGTAACGTTTTGGAGAAAATATACTTTTAAGAGTAGATTTAATGGTGGGTTTACTCATACTCAAGTGAAATTCTAATGAAAAAAGTACTCTTACTTCATTACAATGGGGAACATTACTGTCATTACATTACTGGTTTTAATTCAATAAGTGTTAATAAATGTGGAATTTATTGAGAGGTTTTTGAATAGGACTTTACAGCGGCACTCTATCACTCAACTCATCACTGAAGCAACAGCAGTAAGTGCTCAAAACAAACAGGCTGCCCATAGTCAGGGCATAGTCATGAGACTGGTAGCTTATGAAACCCTCAAACGACGATCTTGCCAGAAGTCCCATCTCCCAGGAACCAAAGGGATCCTCAATGCACAGTGTACGGTGTCATTGTAGTCCAGCCCCACAGCTGTTCTTAGGAACTTGCCAGCAAATACCCTCATGTACGCCTCCCCTTGACAAGTATGGATGCCCATACTTGCCTCTGCTGGGTCCAGAATTGGTTGGATTGTTCTGTCATGGTACATGCTGAGAGAAGGACCCAAATGCAGGAAGGCAGAATAGGGCTTTTATTAAAAAAACAAATCAAATCTAAGGCAGAGGAATAAACAACACCCAAAAAACCTACCCCCAAAAAAAACTGAAACTGGAAACAGACAAGAACACACTAACAGAGTTGCAACACAGCAAAACAATCCAACCAAGACAGAACAACAAAGGAGAGAATATAAAGGAGCTGGTAATTGGAGGCAGGTGTCACTGGTGACGAGCTGGGTGAAGAAACAATCAGCCATCCTGGAAACAGAGCTGAGGTTCTTCACAAAAGGGAGAGAGAGGGAAACAGACACAAACACAGATACACGACAAGACAGACAGACAGACAGACAAGAGGGACTGTCCAGCCCATACTGTGACACAAAGTATTGTACTGTAATCAGTGCTGGGTATACTACATTTGAATTGTAATCTGGTACTGATTAGAAATTACATGACTAAAGCTGTACCCAGTAATGTCATCTCTGGGATCACATTTTCATGATGGCTTGTGGATTTTGGATTCATTAATTAATTAAAGAAAACTTCATGGGTCATGACATGCCTTTATTATTTTAAAATGTTCCTTAAGGTTCACTATTAATATTAGTTGTTTTTTTGCACAAAAAAATAAAAACAGTAATATTTGTAAAACATGACCATTCTCCACCCTCATTCTGACCCTCTGTCAGAAAATGTTGGTCTTGAGTGACCTGAACTGTCTCTTCTTGCCATATCACTGCTCACCACTACTGTGCAGGCTACAGAAGTGATTAAAAGTAATGTAGGCATTGTTGTGTTGTTGTGGATGCAGTCAGGTGCAAATGTCTACCACAGTGTGACATCTCAATGTGGAGTAAGTATAGTACGAGTCGTTTTAGCAACTTGGTTTCAACAAATGCTCTTTTTGCAGTGAGGAGGATGTTTGAGTTCTGAAACTTAAAAATATGTTTTATAGTACAATGGCCTCTTACAGTACAGTATTTTGAGGAATATAAATAATGTTTCCTGTCTGTCACTCACTCGACGATTTGTCAATGTAGTGATACTAGGGCTTCGATCTTGAAAGCCCCAATCATCTTTGCTTAAAATAGAAAAGGCCAATGAGAATTGGCAAGTGGAATTTGCATGACACTCTCTGCCCCGGACATACGGTATAAAAGGAGATGGCATCACTCATTCAGATTTTTTCTTCGCAGCTAAATGCTTGTGTGTTCGTCCTCTCACCATTGCTGCTGGATTTTTTACACAGCATATCAGCAGTCACCCTTGCACGGTTGAGTGTGGTGCTTCCCCTGGGCGCTTCAGCAGCCTGAGTCTGCGGGTGCTAAAAGAGTATATTTAAAAGCGGATATTTTCTCTAAAAGAGCTTATGCTAACGCTTGGCGACTTTTTAAATATGTCCTTCCGCATTTGCGCAACTGTATGTGGGTGTTATCGCTCCCCTCCGGATACCCATGAAATCTGCCTAGAGTGTCTGGGACACCAGCATGCCGAGGTGACTGTCATGGAAATGTGTCAAGCACCGCGGGCGATCTGGATGTGGACTTGGGAACGTTTCCGGCTCAGCCCCCGTGGACCTCCCATCCCCCAGCACGCTTGTTCAGTCCGAGCTGTCAAGCCATGCAGGTGGTCTCCCTCAGGGTGTGTTTAATGTGTCGTTAAATTCTCGCGACGAGGATGAGCTTTCGGTCATGGCACCGAAGGGAGGGCTTCTGCTATCGGAAGTGGACGAATCTTCTGAGCTCCCACCCACAGGAGTAGAGCACAGGATGAGGCAGATGCTGAGATGGCAGCTGTGCTTGCCCGGGAAGCTGCGAACATCAGGCTTAAGTGGAAACCTCCACTCTGCCCTGAGCATTCATGCCTGGATGATTGGTTTCTGGGCTCGGAGTGCAACTCATGGCCGCGCCCCGCCCTGGGGCCTTTCTTCCCAGAAGTGCACGAGGAGCTAACGAAGTCGTGGAAGGCACCTTTTACTGCCCGTAGATGCTTTGCGGGCTCGTCCACTTTGACTACCCTCAACGGCGGAGCAGCTAAGGGATATGTTGAGCTTCCCCAGGTAGAGCGCACCATGGTGGTGCATTTATGCCTGCAGGGTGCAGCCACCTGGTGCGACCGACCAAGGTTCCCTTCCAAGGCCTGTAAGTTTTTTTCCTCATTAATGGCGAAGGCTTAGAAGGCCGCAGGTCAGGCCGCTTCTGCCCTGTGTGCCATGACCATCCTGCAGGTCCACCAGGCCAAGATGCTAAAAGATTTGTACGAGGGTAGGACCGACCCAGGACTGATGCAGGAACTGTGCACTGTGACTGACCTCGCCTTACATACGGCGAAGGTCATGTCGCACGCTGGGCCAGATGATTTCCACTCTCGTGGTCCAAGAGCAGCACCTGTGGCTCAACCTTGTGGAGATGCGTGACACTGAAAAAGTCAGCTTTCTTGATGCGCCCATCTCCCAAGGGGGGCTTTTTGGTGACACCGTTGAGGATTTTGCCCATCAGTTCTCAACGGTGAGGTAGCAGACCGAGGTGATTAAACACATCCTGCCACGGCATGACCCGGCCACCTTCAGGTCACCGAGGTCCCGCACCCTGTCTGCTTCTCACCAGAGCCATTCCTCTGTGGTGCTGGCCCCGGCTTCTATACCATCTGAGCCCATACGCCGGCCTCAGAGAAAAGATCTGCTCTACCTGCCTGTCAGCCGGCCCCCAAGAAGCCCGGACAGGTTTCGAGGCGGTCCTGACATGGTCACTATTGGCAACTACTCCTGACTGGTCTGGCCCGGGGCATCTCTCCAGCCCCACCATCGCCCCTGGGCCAGCGCATGGCGAGTATTACGTCGCTGAGTGCCCTCTGGGCCTCGGCACCCACATGGTCAATAAAAGAGCATTTTCCTCATTCCCTATGCCAGAGCACTCGCAATGTCCAGGCACTGGAAATATTTCCGTTCAATCAGGTGAACGCAAGTACCTTCTGTTCCCTCATTCCACGGCGTACAGCTGGCGTACAGCCGGCGAACAGCTAAGTGTGCTGGCCGCCCGTTGCAGGCTTGCGGAGCAGCACGTCCCTCCTGAGCTGTCTTCCAGGTGGGGCATCTGTTTGCCTTCCAAGACTCCTCTCACTGTCCCCTGTGGTACTCCCTGTCCGAGACCCCCTCGGCACGGCAGCCTTGGCGCACAGCTGAATATAGAGAAAATAGAAGCAGAAATAGAAAGAAACCTTGTGTAAATTGTAAGCTTTACGCTAAGCTAAAATGCTATTTCTAGGCATTTTACATGCAAATGTTACCAGGCACAATCATATTTTTTTATCAAGAAAATTATGATCATAATAATTTTTTCCTAGTAAACCTGTGATCTTATGGCAAAAATCGTATTCCTGATCAAATTTTTTGGATTGTTTTCCTGTAAAAATATCTAAAGTTTTTTAAAACAAAATACATTTTCAAGTTTTAGAAGCAACACTGCATATTTAGGTTTTTCAGAGAATGTATTTTTAACATGTATTTTGTCTTAATGTATTGGCAGTTTTTATAGTCAAAACAAGTGAAAAAGTCTACCAGTGCTGAAGAAGTAATTCAAAGTATTTAGAATATGTTATTGTCCTTGAGTAATCTAATGGAATACATTACAAATTACATTTTATAGCATGTATTCTGTATATGTAGTGGAATACATTTCAAAAGTAACCCCTCCCAACCCTGTATATAGCATACTGTACTTGTATGCACTCGTTTTAGTTTGAAGGCCAGATTGGACAAAACATCACCTCATGCAGGCAGAATTTGTAATATAGATATATTTTGATTTCAATAAAGTCCAGAATCAACTTCATGCTGCTTTAATTACCAAAAACACAAGGGACACAATTAATTGACTAATTTCATAAGGATTACATAAAAGTTAATATGTAAAAAGGGTAATGTGAAATTTTACATTAAAGAACTACACTCACTAAGCACTTTATCAGTCCCACCAGAATTTCGACACTTTTTCCATATTTTTGCAGCCCAAAATAACTGAATTTGCTGTGTGCTTTTCTCAAATTTTGTGATGCAATTTGTTGCATTTTTGGGATTGGTTTACAGTGAAAACTCACAATGCATCATTATATACCTTTGTAATTGTGTTAATTGCACTTTAATTGCAATTACATGTAATGTTTTAGTGCACAATAACTGAATATGCAGTTAGCAAGAAAAAAAAGAGAGAATACACAAAAATAGGCTACCATACATTTAGGTGAAACCTGTGGGTATTGGAAGACCCTTAATTATTTTTGTTAAAATTTTGCCTCAGACAATGTAAGAAAACTTAGACTTAGTCTAAGGTTAGAATAGATGTGCAATAAATCTGTAAACTAAATACATCAATGAGGATTCATTAGACCTGTTGGAATTATAATTGCAATCTGATATAGAAATCAGATATATGGATGACATAAATATGGCTGATATAAACTGATATAAATTTACTATATGCATAAGTGACATTTCAGAATAATTGTTCAGCATAAATGGCCATTTTCAAGTTCGTAGCCTACCTTAATTATTTTTGTTAAAATTTTGCCTCAGACAATGTAAGAAAACTTAGACTTAGTCTAAGGTTAGAATAGATGTGCAATAAATCTGTAAACTAAATACATCAATGAGGATTCATTAGACCTGTTGGAATTATAATTGCAATCTGATATAGAAATCAGATATATGGATGACATAAATATGGCTGATATAAACTGATATAAATTTACTATATGCATAAGTGACATTTCAGAATAATTGTTCAGCATAAATGGCCATTTTCAAGTTCGTAGCCTACTGAATTAAGCACGTCAAATTCGACTCAAATTTTACTACACAACTAATGGGGATTTTAAGTGAATGTTAGGGTTTCTGTGGAAAAACGCAGGATTGAACAGGGGTGAAGATTAAACGCTAGCTGTGATGTATGTTGCATGTGTGCAGTCTGCAGTCCTGCGAAAGTTTAGACAATTAACAAACGGATTTTGACGTACAACGTAAAGGAGACTAGGCAGAGACACTTACACAGTTGCTATGGAGATGATACAAACGGCAAAATTCTGAGGTACACCCGAACACCTACTTATTCGTGTAATTATTGAATCAGCCAATCATGATGTGGCAGCAAATCAATGCATAAAATCATGAAGATACAGGTCAGGAGCTTCAATTAATTTTCACATCACTCATCAGAAAGCGGAAAAATTGTGATCTCAGTGATTTCGACTGTTGCATGATTGTTGGTACCAGACAGGAACTGCTGATCTCCTGGGATTTTCACACAAAATAGTCTCTAGAGTAGGGCTAGTCAACTGTCCAAATCCGGCCCGCCAATCATCTTTGTCTGGCACTCTGACTGATTTTTGATCAAACTGTCTCCCCATCTGAAATACCAGAGCGCTCTCTGTGCAATCTCAGCGTTCATAGGCGCGAGCTTAATTAATCAGCGGTGAGTTTAACAACGCTCAATGGCGCATGCAACAGCATTCAGCCGTCATAAGTTGTCAGCACACGCATTTAAGCTTTTCTGGAGATAGTTTATTTACATTGCTTTACTAAACATGGCTTAAACCAATTAGGTTGAGCATTTGATTGCGTCTTTTTTAATCAAATGTATTCATATAAAACTGCTTAGTTGCATTGAGTGGGGTCAAATCTACAGATGTATAAATATTACCACAGCAGTGGTGACAAATGTTGTCAACACATACATTAGGCAACAAAAGCAATTGATTATGAAAACTGAATGTTCAAATAAAATGCGCTGAAAAGTTTGTTTATTCACTACTCTAGTGTCAAACTGGCATCTCATCTGTTAAGGGTCTGTAGGTCTCGTAAAAAAAGTGATAACGTGAAACTGAACATGTAAATATCCTGATTATATTTGGTTCTATACAGCTATGAATCAGCCCTCTCAATCACAAACTTCAACTCAGTTTGTTCTTGTTTTACCCATGATTATCTATCTGCACACATATCTGGCTCCTGCACTGGCTATTGTGTGCAAATTTACAATATTTGCAGGACACATTTTTTCCTCACTGAATAGGATGATACTTTATAGAGAAAATGGAAGAATAGACATGTTATCCCCCCCCCCCCATAACGTTTACACAAAAGTCGGGACATAACGTTTCACAAAGTCAGTCCTGACCGGAGTTATAAAAATGATAAATGGCCACAAATAAACAAAATAACGAATATTTACAGCATTATTATTAAAAATGTAAAATTGTAACCGTTCCTCAATGTCAGTCAAAATGAGGATAAATTGACATTTGTAGATGTTTAAAATCTTTAAACGCACGAGACAATAAATACAAATTCATACAATTTGCATTGTGTACTTGCGCCATCTAGCGCTCCCTTGCGGCAACACAATACCAATGTGTGCTACGTATACGTATAATCAGTAAACTTTAAAATAGATTTTAGTGAAATATTTCATTGTGGTGCAGTAAAAAAAAAAAAAAAACTCAAGTCAGTAAAACATTTCTCTTTATTAAAATTGTACACAAAATCTAAATACAAATTTGGTACAGTGTAAATTCTCTTGGTTCAAACACTAGGAAAAAAACAAACCAAACAGGTCACAACAGTACCACATTTGCCAAAAAATTATATAAATCATCCACCTTGCCTCTCTCTCTCTCTCTCTCTCACTCACTCACTCACACACCTGACCACTGTAAGCAAATCACAGATGGCAATGTATTTAAATACAGCAATGTATTTTTTACAATGTTACATTTATGAACATAAGAGGGTATAACTTTAGGTTCAGTCAGTGGAATCTGTAACTACCTTAAGTAAAAAATGTGGCCCGTTTTCTTGAACGAGAAGCGGGCTCAAAGATTGAGTCAAAACTTGTGTACATAAACTACACCTGGAACAGTATTATACATTGGGCTGAGAAAAACACTACTACTATAGGAGTAACATCATTTAAGGCAGAGTGAGGCTGACTTGAGGGATAAAGATTTCTTTTTTTCATTTTGCACAAAAATTACTACTGCAAAAACACTTTACCAAATGATGCAGCACTCCATATTCATCGTACCTTTAAAAAAGAGTACCCAAAATAGTTTCTTTGACTCTCAAAACAAACACTTACAAAAACTTGAGTCATTAAAGGCACAAAAAACAACAACATTTTGGCAGAAGCAGTGGTTCAGCTCTCCCCTGAGTGTTTTTGATGAAATGAGACTTATGAAATACAAAAATGATAGCAATAATAACAGAATATTTTAACAGAGTAAAATATTAGCCTACAAAGAAAAGATGAACTGGGTTGCTATAGAACGAACATACATCTGGCATGTATACGTTGACTTTGAAGTGGTGAAAATGTGAAAAAATGAAAAATGACTGAAAGGAAAATATTCTAATTTTAGTGACATAAAACTGGTAAACACTTCCTTAAAAGTAAAATGTGTCAACGCTGGGTACCAACAATAAATATCTTGAGAAGCAATCTCAGAAAATCAAACATTTGACTCTGTACCGTAACTACAGAATTACATTCAGCATTTGTGAAAGTGTATGAATCTGTGGTAAAGAGTGTCTCTTAAACTATCGATTTATCAGCAGGCCAATGATATCAGCACACATTAGCAGCAAATGCAGCCTTTATCTTACCCATGTGCACTTACAGTTAGTGCATTCTTAGAACTGTTCTTTTAAAAGTCAAGTTTTTCCAGGTTTAACACTCAAACTGAGGATTCAGCATCTGGCATGCCAGGACTGTTCCTCGGCATTGACTTAAGAACACTGAATCTCTCTATACTGTTGTTGGATGCTGCATCTGACTTTATGGAACTAGGTCCTTGCTCGTCTTCATCATCACTGTCATCTTCATCATCAGGAGTGTCGGGGTAGATGACAAGGAAAGCAGCAGCAAGGAAAGCGAGAAAGGAGCCTCCTGAAGCCACTATGGGGACCACCCTCACTGTTCTGACCGCATTTATGACTGCGCCGAGCGCAGATGCCACAAAGATTTGTGCGATGTATGCCTGACACGATAGGATGGCGCAGTCGATGCCAAAGCCTCGCTGTGAGTTGCCAGGGCTGTGATGGATATACTATGACAATGTAAAAGAGAGATGAAAATGCATGCATTAAGAATGTTGTTATTGTGAGAAAAACACTCTTCACCACATTCAATGCATCTTTTTTCCATAAAATGAAAGTGAATGGTGACTGATTTACCCCATACCCATGTTATTGACCCCCCAGGTGAAGGTTTAGAAGTACATTTTGCTTAGAAAAGTAATAGCACACCTCTCCCCAACAAACTGCACAATTTGGGTTATCATTCATGTCCGTAACACAAAAAATGCAGGACGAATAACATGAGTTATGTTTAATACTATAATTTAGGTTATTTTTTCAAATGCTTTCTTTCTGGGGCCTAATAGGGTGTTTTCCTGAATTTTGACACAGGCATCAATATAGAATTGATGATTTATCTAGTAGCATAAGTTTTCAGAATTATACAGACCTCTTTGTTTTCATGGTACTGTCCAAGCAGAGTATAAGGGCAGTATGAAATACTCAGAGAGATGACTCCCATGGTGCTTATCATCACCATAGCAACATATACGTTTGGAAAGATGGCCATGACAGCTGTGCCCACAGTGAAGCCTAGAGTCCCCAACATGTAGATTATTTTTATGCTTAGGTCATAGTTGTTGAGAATCCTCTGAAGCACATCTGTAAAACAGGATTCTGATCATTTAGTCTGAATAGTACAATTAATTGTCACTAACAAAGACATGCATATGTTATCATAACCAGAATGGTTTGGTGGTAAAATTTCAAACTTTACAATTGCAGTACGTATATCGTGGCAACGATATTAAGTAACAGTTTATAGAGATTTTGCTATATCGTGATATGTAAATATCCACGTGCCCAGCGTGGGCTTATCTCTCAGTGGACAGGGCTTCCAACAGAAGAAACATGGACAGGGTTTTTCCCAGCATTGAAAATCTTTCTGCGGCCGCCCAAGCAAATTTAATGACATTCATCACAAGTTTGGTGCTTTAAAAGCGCAAAATATTCTTCTCATCTGACACGCGAATGTTTCCACTGTCTCTGGAGCTCTGAAGTGCGCGCAAATCCAGCAGGCGTTACGATATTTGTGCTCCAGAGACGGGAGAGCTCAGAGTGGGATCACTAGTGGTACTCAATTATTTTTGATCCAGGAAAACCCCTAATGGCGAAAGAAATCTCCACAGAATGGGACGACTCCCAAACAGGTCAAAAAATTGAAGTGGAACTTGTTATTAGAACAGGTGCGACATGGTGTACAGAGCAGAAAAAATGTAGCAAGAAAAATATTATTACGAAAGCCAAAAGATGAACTAGAGAAGCGATATTTATTTCATATTTATTTTCGTTGGATATTTTTATTTTCTTTGTCGTATTGATCTTAAGTTTCTTGAGCAAAGTTTTTAATAGGCCAAATAATAATAACATTGGTCAACAACATTTTAAACTGAAATGTGGCATACTGTTATATTTAGCATTTTGATAAGGTTGTTTGAAAACAAGTAGATTTGTATTTATTTATTTATTACACATTGTTTGTCTTGTTCAAAATAAAGAGGAGGAAGATTTAATTCACTTACATGAGTTCCAAAAATAGGCATTATAACAGGGTTATTTAATATAGAAACAAATTCTTATTGATTTTCCAGAAAACGTTTACTATATTGTGATATATATCATTATCGTGATAGAAAATTACTCATATCATGATGCAAGATTTTGGCTATGGTAACGCCGATAACCACTCTGTACAATTGTAGTGAGCAGAATAGCATCTCAGAATGAACAATCACGTTGATGCGGATGGGCTACAACAGCAGAAGTGCACGTCAGAAAATGTATTGGGACCATAGTGTTCCTAATAAAGTGCTCAGTGAGTATGGTCTACTATATGTGAGAAGTTACCGTCTCTCACTGAAAAAGTAAAAAAAAAAAATTGATCTTAAACTGCAAGTACATAAGCTAAGATACCCAACAGCCTATTTTATACTTTATCAAGGGAATTACAAATTCACAACAATGATTTATAACAGCCTAAATATAAGACTATTTGACTAAAAATTTGCTTATAACATGTCATGCTAGTGTCAACTAAACCCTCTCTCTCTACCATGAAAAGCAAAAATGTGGTCCCTCAACATAAGCCAAATACTATCAAATTACAACACATGAAGGTTACACTCACCTGAGCAGAGGGCAGTTGTAGCTGCATAGATCACAAGTCCCCAGCATCCCATCTGAACACCTTTACTGTAGTTCTGAAGAGCGGTGGAGTTAGCAGCAGCCTGGTTTTGGAAAAACAAGACAGAATACTTTTTCAGAATACTGAAAAATACAGCCTTAATCATACTATCACTTACATTGTATGAATCGGTATCTCTCTCTGTGTTTGCAGTAGAAAAGCTGGTAAGAAAGCTTGATGCCATTAGCAGTAGTAACTAAGCTTTCGCTTGGAAAGTGAAGTGACTGGAACCAGAGGCTGCATTACCAGGAAATGTTTTGTTATTTAATGTATTTTTAAAAAATTGATGGATAATTCCAAAAAAGCTATCCATCATTTTGACATAAAAACAAAAATGTATTAGGCATTAAATAGAACTAGGGCATCTGTTTTCATTTTTACCATCAATATGTGTCTTCACTCTCTCTTTGCTCACATGCTGTGTGTGTGTGTGTGTGAGAGAGAGCACGCTCTCTAATCCAAAACCGTGAGAAAAAAAAGAAACATTTTAATGCTAAATAATGCAAAAGCAACTAATAATGGCTAACTGTGATTAGTCACATTTCTGCCAGTTGACACATTGCTAACTGGTATATTGATTTAACCCCTATATCACCCACCCCTACCTACGCAAGTGTAACATTGTTAACTTTTTATTAAATTTTTGATTTGCAAGATAACACAGGATAAAGAAAAACTCTTCTTACAGTTGGGTCTCCTTCAAAGATAACCTGGCCCATGAAGTCAGTGTAGAATACAGCCTGTGCGATCATGGAGAACCAGGTAAGTAGGTGACATACACACAGACGCCAGAGCTGAGGAGGCATCTTTAGCATGGACAACCACAGCAATGTGACCGTTGTGCCACCTTCCCCATCTTCACTTTCTTCATCCTCTTCATTCCTGCTGGATAAAGCACTGCGACTTGGCTGCAGCTTCTGTTGCTCATGCCGTCTAGGTATTTTGTCTATGTCATTCAGGCTTTGTGATGATTTGATTGGCCCAGCCATGTTGGCATAGCGACGGCGCCATTGAAAGCCCACACGTCCAGGATAAGAGAAAGTGAATGAGGGCTGGCGGTAGAAGGTAGGGTGGCGGCAACGCGCTGTGGTACTAGCTTGACGCAAGTTGGCTTTGCCAGACTGACCAGTGGCATTTGTGTCACCAGTTATTAGAGTTCCTTGACCAGCAAAGCTTCTGTTTACAGCTTTGGCAGCTCCAGAGACAGTTTCCCCATTGCTATCAGACTTCTGTGAGTAGTGGTCAGTACAATTGCCAAGCTGGCCATTGTTGCTGTATTGGCAATCCAATGGCGTTCCATACTGTTCGAGAGCATGAAAGTCCTGGAATAAGGTTGGTTCAATGTCACATAGAAACTGGCCATCACGTTCCAAGTCCAAGTCTGCATCAAGCTGTATGGTAGCATCAGGCATGGCTAGTACTGAGTCACTTTTACACCGCACCAAGTCAATGTTTAGAAAGTCTTCTAGAGCTTCCCGCTCACAGTGATCATCTTCATTGCCTGTAAATGGCTCCTCTTCAGGAATAAATTCTAGTTTCCATCCACTTGCCTCTACAAGGCGAGTGGATGGAAAGCTTCCACAGGACTGAACAGGAGGTGGTTTATCTGCATCCTCATCCTTCATTACCCTCTGCTGGTTGGGGTTATATAGGTGCTCCTTAATGCTGAAGAGGTGAAGCGTTGCAGAAATTATAAAGATGATGGCTGCAAAGAAAAAGAGCACCTGCTCTTGGGCCTTAAATGCCTGACCCAGGAAGGTATCAGTCCAGTCCAGCCCTCCAAGCATGTAGCCCAAAGCACCTCCCAGTCCTAAAAGACAGGAAAGAATGTGTGTCATGTAAAACTACACTAGTTGTTTTATTCTCCAAAAATGAATAGGCAACCCAACTTTCAAGAGTGAAATAATTTTCATAATTTTGGCTCTGTATGCTGTAATGGATTCAATCTGTCAGATTTAATTTGAAGGGATTTAAATCCAAACTGATTGAATAGTTTAGGAATTACAGCACATTCCCCTAATACACATACACAGACCCATAATTTTCAGGTGCTCAAAAGTAATGGGACAATGGACTGATAAGCAATTTCATTATGTGAGTTGTTAGACATCCAGAAAGCATATAAAAAGCATGCCATGTTCTGGAACACATGAATCATGGGAAGAGAAGAGTATGGAGAAGGGAAAGAATCACTCATGACGGAAGCATACCAAATCACCTGTGAAACATTGTGGAGAAAGTGTTATGACATGGGCATGTATGGCTGTCAATGGAATGGGGTCCTAGTATTTGTTGATGATATGACTGCTGTCAGAAGCAGTAGGATGAATTCTAAAGTGTTTAGGACAATACTATATGCTCAGATTCTGCCAAATGCTACAAAACTGAGATGATGGTGAATCACAGTACTGACGGATAGTGACCCAAAACATACTTTGAAAGCAACCAAAGAGCTTTTCAAGCAAATTGGAATATTATTTAATGGCTGATTCAGTCACCTGACCTCAACCCAACTCAACATGCATTTTCACATGCTAAAGAAAAAAAATGAAAGCAGAAAGACCCACAAAAAGCAGCAACTTAAGACAGCTGTAGTAAAGGCCTGGAAAGGCATCACTAGGGAGGAAACCCAGAATTTGGTGATGTCCATGGGTTCAAGACTTCAGACAGTCATTCACTGCAAAGGATTTTAAGGATCTATTTATGATTTTGTTAGTTTGTCCCATAACTTTTGAGCACCTAAAAATGGTATTGTTTATAAAATACCTTTCAAATGAAAGCCGACAGTCTGTACTTCAATCACATATTCATTGTTTCGTTTCAAATACATTGTGGTGGCGTACAGAGCCAAAATTACGAAAAGTAAATGAATGTTCCAATACATATGGAGGGCACACTATGTCAAATATCATCACTTATACTATATTCATTCATGTACATAGAAGCTTTTCATGGTTAAGTCTTTCTATAGCTTTTTGATGACTAGCCATTAATTATCTTGTAAAACCATCAGCCTTAAAAAAATTCAAAAACAAAGATAACAATGTGTTGAGATGGTTTTCAGTACAAAGCACCTCTATTCCAAAGTACCTCCTGAGAAAGAATGGATAGTTAGAGCCACATCCTGTTCCTCTAAATCAGCCACATCCAGGAGGTAAGCCCTGATTGGTCCCTCTAAAGCATCAGCACAGAAGTCCAGAATCACCACTCCAACCACAGTCAGCACAATCCCACTAGGTTGATTGCTGGGAATGTCACCCAGAGAAAGACCTAGTTTACATAAAGTTTCAAATAACAAGGAAAATTAATTTACACAAATATATTAATGAGGAAAGCTAATCAGACATATTTATTTGCAAATAAAACATGAAATCTAGGGGATATTTAATAACTTTAGCATGCAACTCAAATGTTCATGGATAATATGTTGCATTTGCCTGATAAAATAAAAACTAATTACCCATTATAGATCCATTGAGAAATAATGCCACTCCTATTAACACTCCAACACAGAGTGCCAAAATGAAGGGTCTCCTCCGTCCCCATTTCAAAGTGCAACGATCACTTGCTGAGCCAATCAGAGGTGTGAAAATTAAACCCAAAATAGGGCTGAGGAACCAGGTTAAGCTGTAGTACTGCTCTGGGAGACCTTCAGGTAGAAACAAGCAGGGATCAATTCCAAGATAATCAAGGTTAAATACTGTAGCTTACAATGTTATTCAAATCAAACACCAACCAAAAAAAATACACAAGTTATGCAAAAACATTGTATTTGTAGTAAAAAACAAAACAAAAACAGTGGTACAGTTTATAAATGTAATATCTGGTAGACCATGAAGGCATCATTAAATAGACACCAGAGGTAAAATAAATTGAAAAAAAAAAAAAAAATTACAAATCTAAAATTATTTGTTGAAATGTCCCAATATTTCAACAACAGCGATCCTTGACAGTAAGGAGGGAGTTTTCTGCAGTTCATTAACCTGCCATTTACAGCACTATAAACCTTTCCCACTGGAGAGCTAAAAAAAATGTCTTGCAGTGATGAAGCCATCACTTTGTCTCTGGCAACAAAATTATTATCAAATGTGATGACTCAACAGTAAATAAAGAGTCCATGTGAACATTGCTTCCCTACATAAAAGAACATCTGAATTGGAACTAGTTGGAAGTTAGTTTGTTTCAAAAGTTATAGCGTAGGGAATTTTGTATCTTAAAAACTGCTTGAGTCAAACATTGTCTATTCTGTACTTCAGAACTCGTGCCAGGGATTATGACATACAAAACCCAAACACTTGATTACTCAAGTGAAACTTAAATGTTGGTCAAACTTCTCTTTTATTTATGAAGAGATTTTTAGGTCCAAAAGTGTACAAATGCAGTAAAGGTCATGTGTGTAGCAGGATGTTGACTGAGAATGTGAGAACAGAAAGTGCAGACAACAGACATGTCACATGCCAAATTCCCATATCATAAACCTTTCACCTGAGAGAGAGGGAGAGAGAGAGAAAGCATAAACTCTGCAGATCAGTTTTTGGTGCAAGTAATAATGCTGTTTTATTATAGCAATAACAATCATTGTTACAACCCTCAAAGGGCAACTTGTGGAGACTGTTTTCTAAATTCACACTGCATTTAATGTATTACAGCACAGGATGATATCCTTTTACTCTAAAAACATTGGCTGATTTTCTGTAAAACTACAGTCTGAATGTATTTAACACATTTTTATGAAGTAGTCTACCTAAGATTTTAAGGACTGCATATATTTTGATTGAACCTGCACAATAAAGGATTTTAAAAAGGACAACTCACCAATAACGGAGTGATTTAGGATATGATGATATGCTAAATCGTTTTCTGTACCCATTTTTGGGAAAATGGCCTTTTAGAGTTTATTGAATGATATTCAAGATATTTTTTCAGCCATTAAATATACTAAAACTGCTTTTGGCCTGAGAAAGTGCGTTCAGAGCAATCCAAACCTTTTGTTACATTAACCCTGCAGTTTTCTGAATGACTAACACTGATCTTATTCAAAATGGATGGAAAAAACCGAGAGAAAAAGAAATGAGCACACACACACACAAATTCATCGCATTCCATGCAAACTCACCTACCTCATCTATCATTGCATGCTACTTTGGAAACAACCATCCCTCCATCTTACTACAATATATAGGGTTGGCATTACCACAATAGGGAGACCTTACCAAATGGAATGTTCCTGTTCAATGATTATAAAAAGAGGCCTTAAGCCTAGAATGAATTAAAAAAAGTTTGATCATCTATTAGCCCTTTACCTATACAAAGTGCAGAACGAAGGAACTCAAAGTAAAAAGGAGGGTTAAAGAGCTTTTTTTCATAAACTAACAACTGTTGTGGTGGCATGTTTTGAATGCATCAGCTTTTAAAATAATGAATCTAGACCTAGACTAATTTTATCTCGATTTATTCTTGACTTTTAACTTTTGGGTGACCTATCCCTTTAAAGGTTCTGAGAGCATTTTTAAAATCATATGCCAGCAGACAGATATAAAAATAAATAAATAAAAACTTGGGCTGTTAACTAAGGTTTTCAAACAGTTTGTCTGAATGTTGACAGTTGACTAACCTAACTGCAGCAGCACAGGTGTGACCAATGCAGTTTCCATGGCGTAGCAGAACTCTCTCCCAAACATGACAGCACCGTGCATGACCCATAAACGCTTAGGGATGTGGTCTACAGAACTCTCACTGGCCGATTCGTCTGGCATCTCTACTTCGCTTTTCTTCTCAGGCATGACTGCAACGTCCAGCACTGTAACAGACTCCGACACAGCGTTCTTAGGTGCCATACTGGCCTGCATATACGATGCGTGTGTGGGATCTTGATCCAAAAACAGTTCCTGTGGAACTTACCGACTCCCCCTCACAAGTCAAGACTCTGTCAAGTCTTTCTCCTTAAGACCTCCAATCCGATCGCTCATAATCAACACCAGGTTTTTGGTTATAAGACACTAACCAGTAGTCAAAAGAGAGGTCATGTTGTTCCATATATTTCAGCGGGAGGTCTACCAACCTTTGTAATGAACACGAATCCATATAGAGCTTTGTTGATGAAACTCACAAGTCATGTTTTCTTGAAGGGAAAAAGTGAAAAGGGGGAGGGCATGGAGGGCAGAACAGGTGTATGTTCCTCTGTGCGTCTTCATGGAATTACTTATTAATCTAGATGACAGCAAGAGAGAGAGAAAGAAAGAGCAAATAAGAGACAGAATGAGAGAAAAGTCTTGGCATTAACAACTGACATTCAGAAAGATCAAGGCAATGGAAAAATGTCAAAACACTAATTATTAGCTGGGGAAAAATCTTGGCATTCTGACATAAAACATTTGAACTGGCTTATATGGCAAATCCCTGCTATCCCTGGAGAAAGAGGGATAAAATAATAAAATGATTAAGTAAATATGAAAGAGACATTCAAACGATAGCAGAATGTAGATACTAAGAAGAGGACATTTTACAAATTTTCCACAAATAGTCCTGTACGCAGTGTTGTCTTCCATCTATGTGGTCTACTGCAGTATGGTAGAGTCAACAGTTGTGTGTAAAGTTCCAAGGGTCATTTTGAATCAGTTAGTGTTATATAATCATGCTTTACAAAGCTTATGTAGGACTAGAAATTGTATCAGCAGCACATGCACACAAAGCTATAACAGTCCAAGTTTTACATAGGAAAAACGTTGATATGACACAAACCAACTAATAATTTTTTTTTATAAGAAAGCATTTTTTTAAATATTATTTTTAAATAATTTATCAATTAGATTTGAGCATGTATGCATAAATGTAACCACTACAAGACCCTTGAGCATCACAAATGTATTGCAAGCAGACATACCTTATTCCTCACGAAGTAGCCTATGTTTCATTTGATGCCCAAATCAAATATAAAGCAGTACGGATAAAGTTAAATAAAAAGTTATTAAGATGAATCTTCAAAATCATACGCATACAACAAAATCAAATTGCCGTCTGTAGTCAACAGCAGACAGTGGCAAAGCTGCAATGTGTCATTAGTTTCAGTTGTGGGCTACATAAGACTCCCTTGATTACTGCCCATCCCCTGTACTCTATTCTGATAAGACTACATCCAAAGGGTTCTGGGAGGTAACGTTCTCACCTAGACTACAACAGTGCTTTCAGAGCTGCCCAGGACTGTTCTGGTGAGAATCAGGCAAGAAAATGGACACCTGTCCTGTTTTGAGAGACAGACAGGACATGAAAACAAGTATCATAGGACATCTGCTAGGAGGACGAAAGTTTATGCTGTGTCCTGAGGATTTAGAAGTAAGGTGAAGTTCAAAAACATTATATCCTAGAGCTGAACCTTTTAAAAAACCTTTAGAAGATAATCGAGCACAGTTCATGCCCAAACATGTTTCTTGTTTGTGATTGGAAGCACTCCTGGAAACAAACATTAAACCTAGTCATCTTCAGATCTGTTATCAGCATTATACACACGAACAACCCTGCTGTCTTACATAATTGAGTATAACACCGCCAAATTACAAAAATACCTTTTCCCCAAGTGATTTTTTCCTGGATTTAAACGGATTGCCAGATCACCAGTCTGTTGCGTGCAGTCATGTGCTCTGATCTGTGCACTCTTGCTGATACTTTACATCATACATATATTGCCAACAATATTGCCTGAAAGGCTGAAGAGAACCAGCTGAGAATATGAGCAAGGTAGATGTAATTATTGTGGATATGCATTTCGACAAACTTTATGTGACTCGTCTCTCTGAATATTATCCATACAGTCGGTTAGCCGGGCTGCTAGCCTACTTAATTAACTAGCTGGCTGTAAATTAAGCAGATATCTTCAGTTCATTAGCACGACGAGCGATTAATAAAAGACATATTCATTTATGAATAAAGAAACAATCTGAGCATCCACAATTAAAATAAGCTTTTAAAAAGTCTAATGTACCTGATCTCCTGTATCATTCGCGGATGTAGTGCATCTATTGTCTGCTTGAGGTTGCCAGTTGTTACGCTGTAAAATCCCCCTCAGTAATGTTGTAAATATCGCGCGGTGGTGTCAAAATCTGTCAACGAAAAACTACAAGTCAAAACTTCGTCATTACTAATGTCATTATTAAACACTCAGTTAATTCACGAAGAAACAATTGACGTTCAATACAAGTTACGCTAATTTGACAGAATTTGTGGTATGATGTTGATTACCATAAGTAGTCATTTTGACTCGTTCCTCGTGTACACACACACGGCCAAAAGTTTGCAATATTGTACAGATTTAGCTGTTTCGGAAGGAAATTGGTACTTTAATTCACCATCAAGTGGCATTCAGCTACAAAGTATACATTACTGATGTAAAAAAACAGCACCTAGAACTATTTGAAAAAAGTTAATTTTTTATCAAATCTAGAAAGGCCCCATTTCCAGCAGCCACCACTCCATCTTATCCTTGAAAAACACAGCTAAAAGCTATTTGGATCTTCAACTAAGTTTAACATTGTGTTTGTGTTTGAGTTGTCACAGTATGCAATAGACTGGCATGTCTTAAGGTCAATATTAGGTCAAAAATGGCCAAAAAGAAACAGCTTTCTCCAGAAACTCATCAGTCCATTAGTGTTTTGAGGAATGAAGTCTATACAATGCTTGAAATTGCCAAAAAACAACAACAAAAAAAACCCCACAAGATTTCATACAAAGGTGTACACTACAGTCTTCAAAGACTAAGGAGAAGTACATCAGAGTCTCTAGTTTGAAAAATAGATGCCTCACTTGTCCTCAGCTGACAGCTTCATTGAATTATACCCGCTTAACACCAGTTTAATGTACAACAGTAAAGAGAAGACTCAGGGGTGCAGGCCTTATGGGAAGAATTGTAAAGAAAAAGCCACTTTTGAAACAGAAAATCAAAAAGAAATGGTTAGAGTGGGCAGACATTGAAACACAGACATTGGACAACAGATAATTGGAGAAGAGTGTTATGGATCTTAACCCCATTGAGCATTTGTGGGCTCAGCTAGACTTTAACATGCATGAGAAGTGCCCGACAAGACAGCCACATCTATGGCAAGTGCTACAGGAAGGATGGGGTGAAATGTCACTTGAATATCTGGACAAACTGACAGCTAGAATGCCACGGATCTGCAAAGCTGTTATTGCTGCACGTGGAGGATTGTTTGATGAGAACTCTTTGAAGTAGTTTAAGAAGTTCTGAACATTTTTTTCAAATTGTAATAGTAATTTTTCACTTTATTAATGTCCTGAATATACATTGCGATTAGTTGAATGCCACTTTTGTGAATAAAAGTACCAATTTCTTTCCATAAGAGCAAAATCTGTACATTTTTCCAAACTTTTGGAAAATATATAAAATATATTATATATAATACTAGTACGTGTGTGTGTGTGTGTGTGTGTATATATATATATATATATATATATATATATATATATATATATATAAGAGAGAGAGAGAGATAAGGCTGTTACAGTAAGGCATTAGCTACAATGGGAATGCGGCAAGTACATAAAATATACATCCATTTAAAAGCATATGCTATAGCCTCAATATGTAAACATTGTTAACAGAATTTTAGTGTTATATCATATGATCACATCCTACCTTAGTTATATCACTATTCACTATTCAACTTTTCTAATGAAGTACCAAATTTGATTTAAGACATTATGGTAGCACCACTGAATTTATTACCTTTTTCTGTTTAGGGTTTTTTTGTAAACCCCTAACACAAGTATTTAACTTCCAAAACCACTTAACCAACAGATTCTGTTCAAATTTGTTTTTGTATACAATTTCATCTTTATAAGTTGTTTTTTTTTTTGTAAACCTTATAAGCTGCTTTTTAAGAAATGTAATATTAAAGCGGTCATGACATGAGGAATACAATTTCCGTGATCTTTTGAGGTAATTTAAAAAGAGCTTTTTTTTTCTCCCCAATTTGTAATGGCCAATTCCCAATGCGCTCCTCATGGTGGTGTAGTGACTCGCCTCAATCCCAGTTGCCTCCGTGTCTGAGACTGTCAATCCACGCATCTTATCACTTGGCATGTTTTCACTTTTCTGAGGAGACATAGCACGTGTGGAGGCTTCACACTATTCTCCGCGGCATCCACGCACAACTCACCATGCGCCCCACCAAGAGCGAGAACCACATTTCACTCATTGTGACTCTACCCTCCACAGCAACCAGGCCAATTTGTTTTTTTAGGAGACCTGGCTGGAGCCACTCAGCATGCCCTGGATTCGAAACTTACAACTCCAGGGGTGGTAGTCAGCGTCTTTACTCGCTGAGTTATTTCCTGCATTTTTCCTCCGTCATTTTTCACGTAACAGCTGCTTAAGATCTGTGTTGGAAACAGAATTTATTTCATTGTCCAACCTTCTTAAATAAAAGCAGTTTGTTATTTTTCTCCTTGCAGTTACACAAAGCATTTCTGGTCTCATATTGTAGTATCTTTATTTCTTGCAGTTTATTAATTTGAGAATATTTCTATAATGACCCCCATAACATTGAATCTGGTAATAAATTGTTGAAAATCACATCCATAAAGCAAGATGCCTTAAAGTCAAGCCCAGTCCTAAACTGTTTATAATGAATTTACAACTTTTATCTTTTCTTCAAAAAATATCATAGATTACAAAAGCTGTTAGAAAACACCATATTATTTACTTGATAATTGAATCGATTTTGAATAAACTGTAATAATTTTTTTCCTCATGATGCATCCACTTGTTGCATGATTTATGTCCTTCGTCTTTACAGTGAACTGTAGACCCATATCAAGGATAGCTTACAGAATTTCCCTTTGAATTTGATAGTCTTCGAAGGCCATTTTATTTTAATTTTACACTTGGCAGATAATATCTTGTAAACACTTCCAGCATTAAATACATAAAAATAATTAATCATGACAATTCTTGTGATTTAAAAATGTTATTTATTGTCACGTTACATCACTGTTACTTTTGATCACGATACAAACAACTGTAACACAATTAACTTTAAGCTGTAAATTGAAAAAATAATGAAAGACCAGTAATTATCGCAAATTAATCGTTGTCTTCTATGTGGAGCCTATTGGAGTTCACATGACAAAAGAATGAAAGACTCTGATCCGAAGACTCATTTATGAGGATAACTTGTGAATTCTGTTTCCTGTACATATCCTATGGGTGCTGTCATGTGAAAAATTTACGAAAGATTGATACCCAAAGACCGACTCAGGAGGTTAACTAATCAGTTCTGTTTCCTGTAGAGCCTGTTCGGCTTTTACGTGACAATTCAAGAAATTACTTTAAAAAAAGATTTGTTCATTTTGCTGAACGAGATTCAAAGATCCAGTAAAATGATCAGATCTTCCCATCACTAAAGGCAATAGCAGGTCAGTCAAGATAACAGATAATCATAACAGTGAGTGATTACTGTCAAGTCTTAAAAGAAAAGCAGCACCAAAACCGAGTGTTTCTGACAGAGAGTTAAGAATGAGGGAGTAAAAAGATCATGTTTCACAAATATATTAGTTTTTTTTTTTTTGCCTGGAACTTTACTAACATTATATGTAAACCTCAAGAAACATTAAAATAATAACACAAGCCATGTCATGACCCCTTTAAAGTTTGAAAATCTCCAATTGACCTACAGTGATGACGGCCTCATCACAATAATTTACATTTTATTGGTTCTCTTTCTTAGATCTATTTGCATACTGTATTGTGATTGGTCTTGTCTTGCTTTTATTACAGTTGACTCTTGTGTGCAGCTGATTAAACAAGCTTTACTCTGAATGTAATGACAATGGCAAAGTGGTTCCAATGTTACATTTTATTTACATAGAACCAAAGCCTAAAGCCCAAGCACACCATAACTTTTAACACTGTTGTTTTTTCCTGACTAACCACTGGGCTGCGCCATATAATTTTAAATGTCGCTGGACTGTTCAATCTGTTGTTTCTTGTTCAATCTTTATAAGAAACTATCAGTTCAAGCATTCCAGACAGAGAACAACAACCAGTTTAAGTGTAAATTGGAATTAAAATAAGTTCAGGCTCAACTTGTGCAGCTGTTTGCTGTCATAACTCAAAGTAGTATAAGTTTAATATGCTAAACATAACATTATCCACTAAGAACGTATGCTGATGTGAAAAAGGAAAAATGTGGATATATGTAAACAAACACTTGTTTGTAAATATGCATTCAATAAAAATTTTAACATAAAAAAGTTCTTCGTGTAGTCTAAAATCTAATATAACAGTTTTTTATTCAAGTCAAAAATATTATTTACCGTCACTGAATCAACCTTTATACATTAGGTTACACCAACAACACTAATTTTAATGGCTAAATCAGGTAGCTATTGTTCCTTATGGTAGCAGGTTACCAATTTTTACAGTGTAGTTTGTTACCTATGCTCTAAAATCACAAGCTTTAAAATGTTGTGGTATGCTATTATTTTTGCATTGTTACTTCGCTTTTTAGTGTAACGTTGATGAACGTACAGTAGTATAACTGCGGCACATTTGAAAGCGAGTGCAAATTCAGCATGTAAAATCACTCAATTACAACGTTTAGATATTTACAGTTCATAAAGGAATTCAAATTAAAATGTAAAAGTAATAATGCAACAAATGCAAAGGAACACACATTTGTCTAAATGTCCATCTGTGTCAGTGATTTTGCCTTAGTATAACAAGGTAATGGCAACCATTTAAATATTGTACAGGGCACTACTGTATCTGCTACAATCCTTTATGCTGGTTGGCTTCCCTGCTGGGCAGGGCTCATGTTTATCCTTATACTATGAGCAATAGCAATCTCTGTGTCTGAACCCTTAGAACTTTTTTTTACACTGATAATGTCGCCACTTGTCTGTTCTCTTTCAGTCTTCCTGGAAAATCTCTTCATGGTAGACTGAAAGTTAGTGGTGATGAAACAGTAGACCACAGGATCCAAGCAGCTGTTTAGGCTGCTGAGAGTGACGGTCACATGGTACATGATCACATGATGGGGCAGGTCAGGATGGAAGTAGACCAGAACCTGACGGACATGAAACGGTGTGAAGCAGACGGTGAAGATCACCAGCACTGCTGAGAGCAGCTGTACGGCTTTCTTGCGTCTGTCACGGCTTTGCTGCATAAGGCCTGGGCTGGATAGGGCACACATGATTCTAATAGTGAACACTACAATGAACACCATTGGCAGGAAGAACTCAAATACGGTCAACACAAAGAGTTTGGAGAGGCAGTAGGCTGAGTGTTTAAAAGCCATTGTGAGAAATGAGTAAGTCACAATGATGGCAAACAGCCAAATGCAGACACACACCACTTTGGCCACATTGGGTTTTCTCCAGTTCCGTGAGGCCTCCAATTGTACGATGGCCAAGTAGCGATCCACACAGATGCTAGTAAGAAAGAGGATACTACAGTACATGTTGACAAAGTAGCTGAATATGTGCAAATAGGTACAGTTGAGGCACTTCCCCCCACTGCAGTACAATATGACACGAGTTGGAAGGGAGACGTTGACCAGCAGATCTGTCACTACCAGGTTAATGGTGTAGATGACTGGCGTAGTTTTCGGTTTAGTCCTAATGCAGAAGACATACAAGGCCAGACTGTTGAGGGTCACCCCTACCATAAAGATGAGGGTGTTGATGACCACCAGAGCAATCCACAGGCTGTAAAAATCATTATAGAGGCCTTCATCCAGGTGGATGATTCTGTGTAAATAAGGCTCACTATATGGTGGAGAAGTGTTGGTTGTTACGGGACGGATTGATGTTGATGTGAGGTTTACATTCAATGACCCCTCCAGCTGGGTCATCTCCATGGTTTTAGGGCTGGATCTGCACCAAAACACAAGATAAATAAAGAAAACTTGCAATTATAAGGGCAAACTTGTTTTTGTAGCTACTCTGAAAAAAGTGGTAACTACAATTGGTACCTTAAGGATCAGTTTCTACTAGATCTCTTATCCTTAAAAATTATTTCCGTTGATATAACCTAATTTGTCAGGATGATATTGTCAGATTAAGTAACATTTTTGACTTGAATAAGATCAGTTAGTTTATATGAAGCACATGTTTTGTAGGTTATCAGTTTTTTTTTTTTTTTTTTTTCTGTGCATCCAGTTTTTACATTGATCCTTTTATATTTTCATTAAAAATGAACAGAGCAAAACCAAAAAAACAAACCCCATTTTTTTTAACAGAACAAAACTGAGACCAAACTTTGCAGTATAGAACCAGAGCACACAAACTCAGATAGAGGTTCAATATGGACATTTCCAAACTTTAGGTTAAAACAGGCAATCCAGGAATGTGAGAGGTGAGTCGCAAGCAGTGTTGGGTGTAATCTAATTACAAAGTAATTAGTTACTGTAATCTAATAAAACAATTGTCAAAAAAGTAGTGAATGCATTATATTTGCAATTCTTGTAATCAGATTAGTTATTGATTTTCAATTTTATTAATTTTAAGTACATAATAGGGTCATGCTTATTTCTAATATATTTTTTATGTAGAATACATTATAACGAGTCAGTTTTCTTGTGAAGGAGAAATGTGAGGTGCTGAGTAGATGATTTTTGTGTTGCAATGAACAAGAAAGAAATATAGACATTATTTTTACATTAGTTGAGTGGAAAAGTGCTATAGAAAGTAACTTAAAAATAATGTAATTAGTAATGTAATGTAATTACTTTCCTGATTAAGTAATTAGTAAAGTAATCTGATTACAATTTTCATTTCAATTGTATGGAAATTTTCCATCAAATTAAATTGAGTACATTTTAAAAAGTGTACATATTGTGAATTCAAAATAAATGGGAAGTATTTTATTAAAATGAATAAGGAGTATGACCTTTTCAAACATAGTAAACAAAATTAATAATTTTTAAACAATGAAGTTTGGTAAATGGCAAAGCAACTACAATTGCTAAAGCTTTGCAAACATATGCATATTTAAATAAATCTAAAAAATGTTAAATAATTATATCAGAATTTTTTTTTTGAGTCTAGGTTGTACCAGCAAAAGTAATTTTGAGTCTGATCAGGCAGAAATAGCTTCTGAGATAGTAACAGAAATAGAATAGTAATAAAAACAGCATGTTTTCACCTTTTATAGTGTCAGTTTAGTTCCTCTTGTCATGTTGTACTTTGGTTTGGTATGCCAGGACATATAAACAATGACAGTTTTAAGACTGCGTGTGTGTCTACATCTCAAACCAAATGTCACGTGGTACAATGTCGCATCATGGAAAATAGACAAATATAACATATTCTCTCCTTCAATTGCAGAAGGAATTAGCCCAATATACAAACAGCCTGGAAGACTCTGGCGAAGAGGTGCCTACAGTCTGGCTCGGTTCAGATTGTGCTCAGCGTAAAATGTGTTTATACAATAAAGAGTATTTGTTTACAGATTAAGATTCATGGGAATCAATGTTTATTCCAATATTACACAAATGAAAATAAGACACATCAGTTCTGAGCAGTGTCTGATGTCATCAGACTTCTGACCCCTTTGCGTGTTTATTTAATAAGACCTCTTCTCAATTTACATCTTAACTGGAAACAACATACAATATTTATTTACCAAAACGACAAAACTCTGCATAATCAATTTAGTCCAGCATAAATATTCAAATATTTGATAGCTTTTCTTTACTAAATGTTTGTGGGAGAGGTGGTGACCGCTATAGCCTCCTCTCTAAAACAGTATATTAGCTAATCGTTATCTGGAACCCGACTCTCTAATATAAAGAGGGGGTGCATTCTCCAAGAGCAACAACAAAACTAATAGTCCTCTCTTAGAGACACAGTGATGCATTAAGGCTGTCCAAATAAATATCTCTATTTATTTATCTATTTATGTGAGTCGCCATCAGAGCTTTTGATGCAGGCAGGATATCTGTGGCTGACAAATGATCCCTCGTTGTGGCAAAATACTGATTCATAACAGGCACTAGGAAAACTATGACTCTTGCAAATACATAAAAGCAGTGGGATGATTTTATGATGCGGGAACAATCAAAATATGCTGTAACTGAAAATGTGAACATTCTACTGAATGTACTTTCAAATTTAATGTCTTTTTCACTTTCTTACTAAAAAGTACCTAAACAGTACATTCAAAGTCTAATAAAATTAAATAAATAAATAATGAAACCAAATGATTACACATTGGTTTAATTTAGTAAAGAATTCCTCCAAATATTTTACAAATGGCATGGCATGAAATTGTTTCTTTGAATAAAATCTTGCACCACAAACATCTTCATGCACATTAAGATGAGATTGCTTACCTACACATGTAAAAGAGATAGATGTTCTAGTTTGGAAAAGTCTTTCCCTGGTGAAACCGAAATGTTGTAATCAAAGCTTTTGTTGTGGACCCATTAATAGTGAAAAAATAATTCCCTGTGCTATAAACATGCTGAACATCTTCACCTTGAAGAGGCAGAACGTATCTCCACCACTCTTTTTGATGCTGTTCTCTTCTGTATTCTGTTTCCTTCTCTCTGTTTATCCTCATATGCTTACAGGAAGTTCGATTTAGTTTGGATAAACCCTGACATTACAAACACAGGGTTCAGGGCTACAATAATCTTCAATTTGATTTTCACTGGAGTTTTCTGAATTAAACTTGAACATACTATTAAATGCAATGCTATTTAAGAAACTAAACTAAATAAGGAGTGAAAACAAAGCTTTCATTTTTCAATTATAGCAGGTTAAAAAAACCTGTTATAATTTAAACTCCACATAAGGCCTTTAAAAAAGGTTTAGGTTAATTTTAACTATTGCTAGATAGCTAAAATAAAAGACCAGTAAATATTAGTATTGCAAGTCAAAACCTTTTCCACATTTCCTATCTGGAAACTCATCCATCGGCTACGATTCCATGCTGGTGTTTCCAAAATTTGGAAAGACATTTTATTACTACTTTATTGTATTTTGTGGATCATATTACATGTGGCATTTATAGATCAGCCATTAACTTTTGAAAGTAAAATACGTTACTGAATGATTTTCTGAGACCTGATGCCATCATAGAGTGCTAATCTGTGTTCAGCTATCAATCATTTATACTATATTGTCTCTATGAAAGGTGCTGTAAGCGATTTTTCTTTTCTTTTTTTTTATGGAAAAGTATGCAGAAAATGTCCATACTCCCTGAAAGATATGACTGAAAAAAGTGCTGTGAGATATTTCACATCTCTCTGTGACAGACCTAGACTCTGTAAACAGCATACAAAAATGTGTTTGCAGGCCGCAGTCTCTGAAGCTGTCAATAATTTTGCTTATTCTCATTGTGAATTATTGAGGCTTACTGAAATTTTTATGCCATGTTGTTTATGACAGTATTCAGTTGAGGGTGCTATTTTCCTGCTGTTATTTTTAACAACAGTTTCTGCATGATGTCGGCCTCAATAAAGCTCATTTGGAATCTTTGGAGTGCAGTGTTTTGGGAAAAGGACATGGCTAATTCAATGGCTCAGTCTAAGGGGGCATGGCTCAGTCTCATAGAAGTAGAATGGGTAAAATCGCTTACAACACCTTTAAGATATATTAGATATATTTTTAATATAACACTAAACAATGAACAAAAATCTTGATTGGTCATTAACATTGAAAAATATAGTTACCTGTATAGTATAGTTAAGTCTTCCAGGGTCAACCCATGGGTTTGTGGGACTCTATGCGAAATCTTGACAATGCTTTAAAACATCTTAGAACCACTGCAAATGTTATGAGCAGATTTTTTTAATAGAAAGCACAAAAAAAACACTATGCTGTATAGCTCAATAGATGCCAAATAATGTGTCCAGTAGCTTTTTTTCCCAGCATGAAGATGTTAGGTTAAAATGTACATGCATGCATAAGGGAGTATTTTAGATGCTGTGACAAGTCACCATTTTATTGCCTTATTTTGATCACTTTTCAAATTGAGTCTCAATTAATATGAGGTCATGGAAACTGCAGTATGAGAATTACTGCAAAACATTTTACAACATGGTTTGCATTAGGTATCATTAACAATGTATATACAATTTTCCAGCATTTATTAATCTTGGCAAATGTCAATTAGAACAATTGTAAAATACAATTTTTTTCATTGTTTGTTCATATTGTATTAAATACTGTTAACTTATACAATTTTTATGTAAAAAATTGACTTTTGTATATGTAGAAATTATTATGGAATAAAATTAAATACTTTAAGTTGGGCCTATGTACACAACACCTCAAAATATATATTTGTAAACAAATGTAAAGAATAAACACACACCTCTTAGAGAGCAGAAATCTTTGCAGATGAATTTCTCATATGTTCACTCTGTGAGTTTTTTTTTGCATCTTTATATCGGCAGTGTCTGAATTCCTTCCCCAGCAGATTATTCTTGAGATAGTGTGAAAAGCCCTAATTACTTGACAAGCGCTGTTTCTGCTATCCTTTACACAAAATAAGCCTCAAAGACTCAAATAGCCACAAAGCAATATTTTTTATAATATATTTCCTGCATTTCTGTCAGGCGTGCACATAATTCAGCAAGGTGTATCTAATAATGCATTGAAAAGTGGCATTCCATTTCCCAGCAATGCTTTGCATTATGAATAAATTATGCAGATAATTGTGTACTGCTTAGCTTTACTTCTTGCCTGTTTTAGATATACTGCTGTTATTTTATTTGTTATAACTTTCTGTTATTTGTCTTTTAGTGATTATTCAGAGCTCATTTTATACTTAAATGTGCCTTTGCGGGGCCCCCCAAGCAAGTCATGCCCCTAGGTGGCTGCCTGTTTCGCCTGTAGGACAGGCCGGCCCTGAACTCTTCCATCATCACATCATGTCACTGTTCTGGCTCCATGAAAGAATAGGCTAGTACAACTCTGACAGATGAATATCTAGAACAGATGAGCTCTTATTAAGTGCTCTTAGGACATTGTTAGATGGAAGGGTTGGTTCAATCTTGTGACTGACATTAAACAGGGTGTCACCATAACAAAATACTGAGATTGGAACACATTCTCAATTCACATATGAGACTCTACCTGTGCCAGTCAATGCAGCAAAAATAGAATCCTTATCCTTAAATGATCCTCAAACTCACTTTGATACTGATCTTTCACACAGTGGCGCCTGCAGCCGTACGGCCGTATGATATTGCGTACCATGATAGCTCCGACTGACCTGAGAAATATTTTCTCTTAGAATATTTCACCAATTATGAAATACTAAAGAAAAGAAAACAAAGGCTTATCTCAAAGTCACCAGAATTGAACACTTTGGTGTGGTTTTTTTTTTTTTGGCACACAATAAAAAAAAAAAATATCCTGGGGGAGCATGCCCCCGGACCCCCCTAGATATAAGGTTTATTAGGCAGATTTTTGAGAGTACCCTCAGATTAAATCCTGCAGGCGCCCCTTCTTTAATATATAATGGGCCCTGTATGGATAATAGCCCCTGTACTGAATTGGTGAAGGAAGAAAAAAACACTAATAAACACTAATGCAACTGCTGAAATTTAAAAGGATATTGGGTTTAAAACAAGTGCTTTAGTTTTTAACCATGGTTTTGCCTGTCAACAATCTTGACTGAATCAGACAAATAAAAGCTTGAATACAGTATGAGTATCTGCTGAAATACTGTATAACATAATCCTGAAGCTTGGGTACCCGTTTCAGAGTGATGAAAAAATTATACTCCTCGCCATTAGATAATACATGAGTGTTTCTCTTCATGCTGACGCAATTATAAGCTACAGAACCTAATGTCCTGACACTGCCCTGTGAATGACCTGCTCAAGCTCCAAGTCACACTAAAAGAAAAATGGAAAAGAACTTTCCAAACAGCAAGGTCTCATTCCTTTTTTTGTAAGCATACACTGTACATAACTTACATTTTATGGTACCTGCAATAGCTAAAGCTTTTACTATGCTGTAAAACCAATATTAGTTGTTTAACTAAATGCACAGTGACGTACTTTATAGCATTTATTGTCTGCAGTGCAATCATTCTTCAGTTATTCCACTGTTTTTGTGTGTATGGCAATGTGTACTAAACAGATCAGGGCGCAGTATAGCACTGTATATATCAGCCTATTAGATAGCAAAGGCTCTAGAAGCACGTCTGTGCCACTGCAGCACACGATGGGATGTTCATACAATATGACCCACAGCTATTATAAGACTTATCTCCAAAGCCATTTATCACAAACTTGCACTGATTGTAAGGATCTGGCACCCTCATCATGTGAGGACAAATTGCCCTGGAAGGGCCTGATCTGTGAAAAATAACACACTGTGAGATTACAATGCATCCGGTTCTCTCCACTGAATACAATTACAGTTGATATATGTCTCCACGAAAAAAATAATTGTGCAGTAGCATAATTTAAAGGGTGTTTAATCTCAAGAGCTGCCACAGGGTGGTGCACTTTTGATGAGTGGGTTCCCACAATGTCATAATGTTGGTTTGCTCTGCACAGATAGCATATAAAAAAAAATAACATTAAACAGTTTAAATACACACAAACGCAATTATTATAAATAATCATAGCAAATAAGATATGTATAGACAATTTAGGCAAGTAACAATTTTTTTATTTAACATTCTCAAATTTATTTTATCAAATTTATTACAAAACTTATTTAGCTTTCTCAAATCCCTTTGCAAAAATCTTAAGTCACACATCAACAGTGTCACACTGTATATTGCTTTAAAATATATACTCATCAAACAAAAATGTTACCCTTGGATGTCAGTATTACATATACCCTAGATTTATGAACTGGTATTTAATTTCAAAAGGATAAGTTTATAGAGTAATAAACAGCATTCAATTGATGGCATTTAAAAACATTTTTTTTTTAACAATATTTAAAAAGTAACATTTGATGTTAAAACTAGTACACTGAAGGCAAGTAATGTATGTTGCCTTCTCTCACATCATAAGGGTTTCGTTTAGTGAAGTTTCACCTTAATAATGACCCCACATGCATGGACATTGTATTTTGGCTTAGCTATACGCAACGCATAGTTTAAATTAATTTAAACCGACTTAGTTCAGGAAACTGTGCTGTCAGTAAAGGTGTAAACTTTCGACGGCCGGAGTTATGTGACAAATCAACATGGCGCCGACCATAGTGGAGTTTTTCCGAGCAGAGTTGAGAAACAGCAACAAAACTATATCTGGTAAGAAACCTAATTAAGTTTTTACATTGAATCCTGTTTGAGTCAAATGAGTCTCTTGTTTCAATCGATATGTAGTTTTTTTTAAATTTTGAGCAATTTATCGCAGAACGCCAAGCTGCTAAACACAATGTACACTAATGTGTACTTTAGCAAATTTTTTCCTTAGAAATCCTATATTTATTGTACAATATCACATTGAGAACCAATGGGTTCACCCAAAAGCTGAAAAATCTAACTTTTCATGCCTTTATTTGGAGCTTCTAACTGTTCTGAGACCAGTGCAAACAGACATCATACATTCACTAAATAGGGGGCAAGGGAGCATGTTAAATAGCTCCCTATAGCTCTCTTTTCATTCAAGTCAAACTTCATATCAAAAGTTCAGTTTCAGGTAGTAGATGATGTTTGAACCACTCAACTTGTTTGGCAGACATGGGACAATGGTAATCAGCACATAGATTCAGAATTTATAATGGAATTGTTTATAATGTAATTGTTTTTTGTTAATTTTTTTTACACATAGATCAAATATACATTTGAATCAGAATTAATTATGCTTATTGCTGATCTAGTTCTCAAAAACATGAATAACCAACACTCCTGGAAACAAACCATTTGAAATTTAATTTAATTTAATTTAAATTAAATAAAAAATGAAATCAGGTATTTAAAAATTCACAACTTAGTCCCACTGTCCACATATGTTGCCATCCATTTTTAGGAAAACTATTTGCTCTAGAATTATTATTATTATTTTGCATGTGTATTTGGTGCTAGCTACCAGTTACAAATCATGAAGTTATATATAGAAAATCCACACAGCAGTCACAGCTCTGTTTTTAGGAGATTAAAATGAGCACTTGACACCACACTTGACACCACACCCCTTTTAGAGTCACATTCTGAATCTTTAAAGACTCTGTGCATTTATATCCCACCTATTAACGTTTAAGAATTCTAGGTGAAATTATCGTAGAATTGCATAGACTGGCTGTTCATAGTGTTGTAATTGTCAATAAAGGTTTACACATAGTCTACAATGGTTTATTTACATTTACATTTATGCATTTGTCATACACTTTTATACAAAGCGACTTACAGAGCCCTTTTTACAGGGACAATACCCCCAGAGCAACATGGAGTTAAGTGCCTTGCTCAAGGACACAATGGTGGTGGCTGTACATATACATCTGGGATGGCATGAGTGAATTATGAGAGAATTTTAATTTTTGTGTGAATTATTCTTTTGAAGCCCGATGTGGCCCCTGTACCAAACCAATATAAGGTGTATTAGGCAGATTTGTTTTATATACATACATACATAATATCTCACAAAACTGAGTTTACCCCTCACATTTTTGTAAATATTTGATTATATCTTTTCATGAGACAACACTGAAGAAATGACACTTTGCTACAATGTAAAGTGAGTGTACAGCTTGTATAAAAGTGTAAATTTGCTGTCCCCTCAAAATAACTCAACACACAGCCATTACTGTCTAAACCGCTGGCAACAAAAGTGAGTACACCCCATAAGTCGCCCGTCACACAAATAACCCACCACTGCGCATAACATAGCCACATTTGGCAGGTAGCTGGGTGCTAATTATAAACTCTGAACAAAAGGAAAAACACGTAACCTCTGGTTAATGAAAGTAGTCAATTCTATCACAAATACACACAATTAGTTGCAGGGAATCAAGTGTGCGCTCACTCCTTGGCTGGAGGTTTAGCCTCAAAAAGCCATCTGAAACTGAAAATAAACGGCAAGGATCTGAAACCTGCTTAAAATTAATAATAGTTCAATGGGACAGAAACAATGCAACAGTTATTATGTAACTGGTCCTGCTCGACCTGCTCTAAGTGGGATTTGAACCGGCGTCCCTGGCATGGGAGGTGGGCATTCTAACAAGGAGGATAAAGGCTACAGCCTCTAGTGTTAGACACTAGTGCACCTCTTGAGGCCAGGGGAGTGAGTTTTACTCACTGCACAGCTACCCACCAGCTGGCTATCATTACAATTACATCTAATATTTATCCTTGGACCTGTCAATGTTGTCATTATTTCCGTGAGAGAACTTCACTGTGGGAACGTGTGGCCATGAAACTTGTCACCCTCAGACATGTGTGGCATTCACTGATACGTGTTACTCTGAGTGCTGATTGTCCTGTGTAATTACAAGACATTCCACTGATCATGCAAGCTATAACATACAGGCAACACCACAAATTTAAATGTTTATCTATTCTGGTGTTGCTAATAAAATAATATGAATACATCTTACCCAAGTTACAGGCTAAATCAACGTGAATGTTTTCAAACATTACTTTCCTGCATATCATCCTGTGGGCCAGTGATGACCCCTTGGCGGGCCGGATCCGGGCTGTATGTTTGACACCCCTGAGTTAAAGGGATAGTTCACCCAAAAATGAAAATTCTCTCATCATTTACTCATTCTCGTTCATCCCAGATGTGTATGACATTCTTTCTTCTCCGGAACACAAATTAAGATTTTTAAAAGAATATTTCTATTGTTAAGAGTCTACCTGTCTAAGAGTATACATGAAACTATGCGCATTTGAATATTTGAAGGAAGTCAGATGAGGAAGCGTCTGTAATACACAGCGCATGTCAACTCTGTCTTAAAGAGCATGAGGACAACAGCCAGACCAATTGTTGTCCGATTAATGTGTAAACATGCTGGATAAGCCAAAATGCAATTGCATTGTAACGCAGTTCAATGGAAAAGAGGAGGCGAGAACCGGCTTGACAATATAAATAATATTTTAATGATAAACTAAACAACAAAAGACACAAACACACACATAACGGACATGTCCGTAAACGATCTCTCTCTCCTGCACCACCGTCCACAATCGGCCTTTATCCCTCTCCGAGGCTCAATTAGCCCGATAAGGGACCAGGTGTATATAATCACGACCCGGCCCCCCCTCCGTCCTGTCACATTCATTATCTAAGAATGTTAGTCCAACTATGCAAAAATCTAATTGGCATGATTTCAGAAGGACTACAAAGTTTCCATGACATGTTAAAAATAAAAAATTTAAATTTAAAGTGCATGTAAATGTACTGAGTTTCTTTCAAGCTCAGGTTTAAGATACTCTTGAAGAGAAACTTCTCAGATTTATGGCTGCATCTCTCCATCTGAGCTTTCAGATTCATTACTGTGATCTGGAGTCCTGTCTGAGGCGTCCTGTGAAGGTCAATGTTTTTTAATAAGACTGTTAAGAATACTATCTGCCTGCACCTGCGGATTGAATACATCCAACCCCCCCCTTCCTCTCTCTCCCCTCCTCCAGCTCAGCTCAGCTCACAGCTTATCACAGAGAACAGCAGCCTGATAGCAGCCTGTTCTTCCTCTTCTTCATCCTACACATTCCTCTGCACTGACCTTGATCTCCCCTGAAGAACAGTGGCTACTAGCCAAACGCTGGGCACCTGCTTCTGAGTCAGAGAAATGAGACGACTGCCTTGGGAGTGAAGAACATTTTCTAGAATTTTACAAATGATTCTAGAATTCACAGCTGCTTCGGTGAACAGCTGCTTCACATCAATTTCAAAGAGACTTATTTCCACAAATATTTGAATAGATTTATTTTAAAATCTTTTTTGTTCAGCTTAAGATATTTGCTTTACTCATTGAAGCTCAGATTTAGTTTTCAGAGACGTCTTAATTCGAATTATTTGTTTCTTTATTATACCTTTCATTTTAACATAATGTGGATCTCTTGTATTGTTCATGTAAAGTGTACTTAACAGACCTGAGAGCATCAATCTCTATATAGAAACACCCATAGAAACTTGAACAAATATTGAGATACTGTAATAAGGGTTGAATTAAACACTGCCACATAGTTTTATCACGGTACCTAAATTTCAGAAGTCGGTATCGATACTAGTGAAATTTCACACCAATTTCGTTACCATGGCATACATAGGACAATGTGCTATTGAACACACCTGTTTAGCCTATATAAAAAGTTACTTTTTGATGCAAATAATAAATTTAAAGAAATCCAAGTTTCCTTCCAAGTGTTTCTCAATCAAGAATGCATTGCTGAATTATTTTTAAGTAGTGTCCTGCTGAAATCTGTTTTATTTTTACCTAATCATGTTTTACTTTTTGTTATTATAATTATTATTATCCAGTACTCCATGTTTTAGTTTAATTTAATTTAATCATCAAAATGGTGTCTAATCAATTCATTCTTGAATCTTTCAACAAGTGAAAACAACTTTTCAACATGTGGCATTTTTTTTTGCCAAACTTTTATTCATCAGCAGTCTTGCTTGTGATATATTGCTTCATCATCATTATTATTATTATTATTATTATCATTATAATAATTATTAGCATTATAGTGAATATTACATTTGCTATATATTTGTAATATATTCCTGTCACAATTTCCTTAATTTCAGGGCTCTATCTTATATTTTGAAAAATGCTTTTATTATGACTTGTATTTTTTGCCTGAATCTTCACATTCTGGGTAAACAGTTTGCGAGACTTTTAAATCACGTCTGAAATCTGACAAATGAAGTTTTGGAGTGTTTGTATTTTGTGTTTAGATGACTGTCTTTTGTGTTTGTGAAAATTTTATGTTTTAAATTGTATTACTCTGAAGCACTTTGGTCTACTCTGTTGTTTTAAATGCTATATAAATAAAGTTGAGTTGAGATTAAAGCACAAATACTGTGTGATTATATTAATATATAGTTTACATGTGCTGCGTGGTTCACAGTAGATTAGTGCTCTATTCTGTCATCTGATGCATGTTGTGAATGATTCAAGGCGTAACAGAGCATGCACTCAAAATTAGCATTTGAAAGCAGTCATGTGTCAGTTATACTGCGTGTTGGTACTGAGTCAGTGCTCGGTACTACCGGTACCTCAGTAACACTGGTATTTTTTTATTTTAGTATCAACTTGGTACCGAATTACTGGTACTTTTGTCAACGCTACTACTGTACTACTGTTTTTAAATATCTATCACCAAAACATTTTAACAGATAGAAAGGATGAAAGAATCTGGTTTAATTGGGGTAAGTTTCAATAAAACATACATCCATCCATCTTCAACCGCTTATCCGAAGTTGGGTCGCGGGGGCAACAGCTCCATCAGGGGCCCCAAACTTCCCTATCCCGAGCCACATTAACCAGCTCTGACTGGGGGACCCCCGAGGCGTTCCCACACCAGTGTGGAGATGTAATATCTCCACCTAGTCCTGAGTCTTCCCTGAGGCCTCCTCCCAGCTGGAGGTGACATCCTTAGGGAGGTGACCAGGGGGCATCCTTACCAGATCCCCAAACCACCAGAGTAGACTCCAGAGTAGAAGTGGTTACTACACCTGGCAGCCTAAATAAAACTTCTCCAAAGATGTCTTTCCTTGCAAACTGTAAATTTATTTAAAGGTGATACAATTAATCACCATCAGTCCAGGTAGAATTCACGATCTCCAAACCTCAAGAGCTCAGCTACAAAGTTTATTGATGAGTGGAAAAATAAGTAGAAAAAAATTAACCAGAGAAGATGTTTGGGCACCTATTATGAGAATAAAAATAGAAGTTATTTATTCCGTCATTCATTTTTTGCTTCATGTTCTGTCAAAACAAAACAGATCTAAGCAAAAGATTTTTCAAGATTTTTATCAAATCAATTGTTCTTCAAATAAGCACTGTGGTTCTATTTTGGGGGGGAACACTGACCCCTGGAGATGTTTTTACTTACAGACAGTTTTACAGCAGGCGCTCAGGCATTCTGGTGTAGTCCATTTTCTGCAACATGAAAAACTATGATTTTTAAGGAATTAGGTACAGTATTTTCCCCTAAGGCACAGAGAAACAGTAGTTAGCAGAACAACACACCAGCAATGGCTTCATCGAACTTCGAATGATTGGCACCATCCACTTAAAGACAACAGAAAAAAACATTAGACATGACAATTACAGGTTTAATGTGTTTCATACAATGCCCTGTGACACTCACCTGCTGTGTTAAACTGACCAATTAATGATTTACTCCTGATTTAGGAGTAACTACAACAGACAAGGAAAAAATATATTTAATTCTCTCTAAATATAAAATACAATTTGAAATCTGACATGTTAACTATGATATTTTTAGAAGTGCAAGTTAATTAACTTTACAATGACTGTAACTGAAAGTAATACTGTAACAAAATGCTCTTTCATACATTAACCTCCTGAGACCCCTGTGTGACTGCTGTGCGCATTTTCTAACTAGTAGTACCTAATAAACAAGCAAAAAAAAAAAGCTATTGGATGCTCCCTTGCTCCCTTGCTCCCTTTTTAGTTAATGACTTAACCTTCACTGGTCTCAGAACAGTTTGAAATTAATCTTATTTTCATCCTAACTCCATATAAAGCCTCTGAAAGCAAAAATTTTCAGTTTTTGGATGAACCCTTTGATTCTCAATGTAAAAATGCACAGTAAATATATACAGTAGGAATGTATTAACTAATATTAATGGATAGAACTGTATTGCACAGTGATAACAAAATAAAATATAACAAAATTTATTTTAAAATTAAGTCTAATTACCCACAGATGCGTTAGTGTTGAAAGTTATTCAAAATATTTAACATGTTTTTTTTTTTCAACTTTTGAGGAAATGCTGTACGAGATTCCACACGTGGCCATAGTTTTATCAGGGCACTGACGTGCAAAAAATATACAGATTATTTAATGCTCCATATCAAACTAAACTAGGGACTGTCCTCTTTACAACCAAACAGATTTCCATGAAAAAAATTGACCAAACTTACCAGAGGCACTTTTGTTGTCACTGCGTCCGTAGGAGCGCTTCAAGGAAATCGACGGGATGCTGTTGAGTCATGTGACTCTGTACGGCAGAAGTTAGCCCTTTAAATTACAGTCTAGAGTCTTGTGAACAGTATTCAGATAGTCTTAATTCTTTTCAATTATGTTAAGTGTATAGCAAATTCAAAATACAATGTCCACGCATGTGGACACGGGGTCACTAAGGTTAAAAATGCTCACAAATATTTCTGCCATGACAAATCCATTTTTTTTGTAAGAAATTAGCTAAATCTTTTGATTTATGCCCATTTGCGTATTTAAGCTATAATGTACCAATATTTACAAAATACATAAGATGTGATGCACTGTGAACAAAGCAGCACGAATCGATATAGAGAGAACTGTCAGTTTACGCTAGGGTAGTATAATCTGATGAAGTAGGACAGCTTGACAGAACACTGGCACAACTTTCCACAGTGTAATTATGAGGAAGTAAAATGCTCAGTGGCAAAGAACCAAAAAGACAGGAAATAGCCAATAGCTTAACATCTCAAAGTGTTACCTGAGCAGAAATCCCATCCGTATTCAGAGTGGGAAAATTAAGATGATAGCACAGGGTTGGGGCAAAATCAAAATAATACATATTTAAAAAGACAGAGGTCAAATCATGATGCATACATGCACACATCAGTAATAGTAATGAACCATGACCTTCATTGTAATTTGTAATTACTGGATAAGGATTTCAACATTCAAATCATTCTTATTTAGACTGATTCGCTAATCAATCATTCATATTTTAGATAAATCAGTTTGACTGTTTCATTAAAAAGAATGAACTAAAAAGAATGATTTACTCACAAATCAACCATCACTAGGGCTTGCAAACAAGGTTTACTGTGCACAAGAGCAATATTTAGCTGATTAGAGCACATTTTAAAGCAGAGCATCCAATGCCTTAATTTGACTATAATTTACCATTCCATTCTCTTTAAAACTCAGTTAAAAAACTCTAGTAGGTTTAAATTCAAAAGATTTGCTCATTCATGGACATTGCCCTTTCAATGAAGCATTTACTAGAAAATATATTTATTTGTCAATCAATAGTTACTGACAAACTCATTTACAGTTAATGCAATAACATCAACATTTTTTACTTATTACACTCTCCTTTAGGAGCAGAGAGTTGAACACTAGCTTATTCTATGAATATCATAATTGTTTTGTGTGTGTAATAAAACGTTTCTTCTCAGTGCACAATGGGCATTTTGAACAATGTTTTATGTTGAACAGTGTGGATTTAGTCTTACAATAGCCAGCAGGGGGCAATATAACTGCCAAACTGGTGTCAGAATTTTAAGGCTATAATGATATCTGACAATTTGGCTGCAATTGACAAGTAATTCACAATCAACATTATTTTGTTGGATCCTAATTAAAACAATACCATTACTACTAATAACAGGAAAATGGTTTCCAAGCAAATGTTTCTGTGCATAACCCTTAAGGACTTGTACCTGTTAATGCAAATAATTTGATGTAATTGTGATTTAAGCTTATCGAATCTAAGTAAGTATATTAAACTAACAATTACATATGCTCCACTGAAGAGACTGCAGGCAGTGTTTGATGAGAGTTCGTTGTATTTACTCACATGAAAGGGATCTGGACAGGCTACAAGTCTTTGCTTGCAATCTTTCTCTGCACCACCTGATAACGTCTTTGTACAAATACAGTTTTAAAAACAGTATGGTGTAGATACCCAAAGCAAATGCAAATGATACCTAAACCACCAACTGCACCAAGGAGACATAATGACACAAAAACTATAGGCCTACTATAAGAATCAATTATTAGAAATCAACACAACAACAGTACTCTTCTTAATTCTTCTCAATATCCGTATCCAGTGTTAGAAATTATCTTTTTATTAAAAAATGTAATTCTCTCATCATTTACTGGTTTAGGGTGAGCTCAGACCAAATATAACTCCTTTTTCACATTACACTTCATGTGGTGCCATCTAGTGCTATGCGCATGTGTCAACCACTAGGAAGTGTAATCGAGACTGAAATCATGATTGTGCCAAGAGACTGCAATGACAAGGTGTATAGAAAAAAAGTAGTTAAATTTTGGTCTGTTCTCAACTACAACCAACTGGATCGCTTTTGAAGACATTGATTAAACCACTGTAGTCTAATCGATTATGTTTATGTTATGATACTTTATCTTCATTTACTTCAATTGTATGGACCTACAGAGCTGAGATATTCTTCTGAAAATCTTTGTTTGTGTTCAACAAAAGAAAGAAAGTCATACACGCCCTTGCTTTCCAAAGTGCTTTCCACTGCTTAATGGAAGTGATTATTTATAGTTAAAAAGTTTTTCACACCAAAAGTGACCGTATAACTTTATAAGACATTAATTTAACCACTGGAGTCGTATGGATTATGTGTTCTGCTGAAGAAAGGAATTCATATACATTTGGTATAACATAAGGGTGAGTAAATTATTAGAGAATTTTCATTTTTGGGTGAACTATCCTTTTAAAACCTGCAATTCCACTGCAGGTCGTGATGGAAGGTTAAGGAAACAAACACTGCAACAACTCTTTAATATCTTGAAATAAAGCAAAGCAAAAGAGAATAAAATAGACAAGTCTTCCTTGGGTGCCACGCTTGTTATTTACACAAGCGTCGCAAGGAAATTACGTTGCTGTGGAGAAAGCTGCTTACTGAACAAACTGCATATATGCAAGGGGTAAAGAAAAAGCAGATACCACAGTGCGTATAAACACGTACGCCGAGTTTGAGACTTAAAAGCTGCTTTCACCCAATAAATGTCTTTCTGGTGTTCATGTAAACAATGTAATTGTCTAAATCCATAATTAGATTAGATTAATTAGATTCTGAAATATATAATATGTAAACTGACACAAAATGTAAAAACACAAATCTGGGGCATTTTTTGTCTCTTTGGGTGCCATTTCTGCCCTGAGCCTTACTTCATTTTTAAACTTGCCTGTATCTTAATGTAAGAAGAGAGATATTCGGCTCTTGATAACTCACAATAACAATGTGAACAAAGTTCTAACACACTTCCAGCACAACACCACAGCATGTCCCTTTCCTTTGCTTCATAACCCATAGTCATGTGACCCAGCATGTCCAAATTCATAGCCCATCACCACTGTAGCATGCACAGACCTGGCTTACACTCCTATGCTCCCACCACCACTGCTTTATCAATAGCGGCCATATGCTGGGTGGAAATGGTCCATGCAGGGGCTCTGGAGCACATCTATGCCACAGAGAGATAGAATCTAGCTGGGCTGTAGAACCAGCAGCGGCCCGGCGGCCCTTGAGCTGACCTGGATGTCTGGTACAGGAGCACTGTGTGCAGTACAGGGACAACAGATGGAGGCATGCTTTCACCTCCCGTCGAGCAAACAGATGAGAGCGGACAGGAGTGCCAGTGAAAGTTGTGGTATGGATGGGAGGAAATGAGGCAATACATTCCCTACTAAAAAAGCCTTGGGAGGCTCATGTGTGCGATTTGAAATCTGAACATTGCACAGATTGCAAATTGAAAAACCTGCTTGATAATACAGAGGAGCTTTTATGATGCTGGACATCAACTCCATTAAATTATAAACCAGTCTGGTGTTCAGTGAAGTGTAATGCATTACACAAAGATATTGTTATTGAGTTTTGGTTTCAATATGTGCCTGTATGAATGTGGCAAAAGAAGTGTTGAAAGTCTGTAATTTGTAGCATAGAAAAGCCACTTGTTGAATTTACATCAGCAGTTAATGGAAAATAATGTAGGCAATAATAATGTATTTTATTGCTCTGACTATATGTGTTTATCATTCTGATAAAATAAAATTTTATGTCAGAACCATGAAGTATCGGTTATCTCTGACACATTGAGCCACAGAGCTCATCTTGCCACCACAAGTTGGAGTCCAGCTTGTGTAAGTTCCTGTTGCTGTCTACAGTCTCTAACAATACAAGTGGTAAATAGGCCAAAACTTGAAACAAAAAAAAATAATAAAAATATAACACTAGCATCCCAACTTCATGCTTATGAAGGAACAAAATTATTTAATATCAATATCCATCCCAGCCCTTTACACAGGTGCCTTTTATTTAATCATAATGCTTTTAATGCCCAAAGATGCTTTAGTGAATATTGCACATTACTCTGGCAGGCGATAACATCTATTGAGCATAAAAACACCATTTACATGCCAGCTGATCCTATAAAATCTAATTGTTGGATTAATCTATATGATCGGTTCTGCCAAAACATTCCATGACAGGCATATTACAGTCAAAACCAATGCATTATTCTTTTGTGCTCATAATTATCCAGAGAAGGGGAATAAAAACAAAGGGACTGAGAAATTCAACAGGTGTGTGTTTGTGAGAAGAAGATTCACCATGTACTGTATGTGTGTTTATGAAAGAGAGTGTTCATATATGAGCAAGTGTTAATAGTTATAATGCAGTCTCACCTGGTGTAATAGATGTCAGCTTTAGCACAACCACCATCGGAAAACACAAGATGACTGTTGGAGAAAAAGCAGATTACTGTAATCTGCAGTCCGACCTTCTCACTGATCGACCCCTGGAAAACACAATGTAAAAGCATTTAACAACATACTCCATCTACAATAGAAAGACATTTACACAATCAGACATCAAAACATGTCTCATAACAACACTCACACACAACAGCAACAATTTAAAGGTGAAGTGTGTCATTTCTGCGCCATTCGCAACACCAAATGGAAGAGACCTTATTCAGTCTAGAGCCATATTTAATTTGACGGAAATTAAATAAAATGACTGTTTTCAAACAGTTTTCTTGAATACCATTTTCCATTGATCAAATAAAACAGGTAGTTCCACCCCAAATTCACACCATTGTTTCAGCAAATTAAATACAAAACCTGTTACTCCAAGAAAATCTGACATCTAGAATTTTCATTTGATGCATGTAAACGTTTTCTGAAGATAGAGTTTGTCATTGAATTGTGATTTAATTGTTTTCTGGAAATCTGGAAATCAAATGTTCACCATTATTTGAGTATCTAGAAGTGGCCTCTACCAACCTGTCTTCAGTCCAAGCCTAATCAACAAAAGAACAGACCAAAGGGGCAAATATATGCTAATCCCCTTTTTAAATACTTACCAATGATCAGGCATGCAGCAGACCAGTTATAAGGGTTCTTGAGGAATAATTACACCACTAGAATGGGGTCCACTAAAATGCCATACCTATGACACAAAAGATAGATGTAAATTAAAAATTGATTACATCTCTGGCATTTTCCATCATCAACATTCAAATGTCAAAATATGTATAAATGGTTTATACATAAAGAATCACACATATACTGTATGACTTGCATCTACGGAAGACTAAGATTCTAGTTTATTCATCTTTGCTCTGAATCTCTGATTATTTGCAGTGTTGTACAAGGTGGCACTTTCAGTGGGCAGCTGTATACATACAGTCTGCATGCAGCAGCGTGCTACATGATGACAGCATATGGGCCCCTCAGCATGAGGGGACCATATGCCACTCTGGGAGAAAAAGGTCTGTATACTGATCAGACGCGCCCTATAGACTCTGATTCTCAGGTATGATAAACACATAAAAAAATAACTGCAGTTCACCTTACTATTTATGCTGTTAAAAAAAACCTGTTCAGTGGGAAAATCGAACATAAAAGGTCAGAACTAATTTTTGTGGGCACTTTAAACTTCTCTGGGACTTCTCTGGGACCACATATGACTGATGGATTTACAAAAATAATATTAGTTAGGAGTATTAATGTCATGTGAGTATTTTAAGGGTTACACGATAAGGGAAATGCAGCTGTTTGACCAGAGAACTTTATGCATATTTCTTGATACCTGAGAAGGTTTTCCAAGAATTGTCACACATTGATCAAAACCTATAACAAGGCAAAGACAGATATGCATAAAAACATATGAGAATCAACATAAAGATAAACAACAGTGCTTGATATAGTGGCAAGTGATTTCCTAGTACCAAATTAGCAATTTAGCATGATTACTCATGGATAAGGTTTTTGGAGTGATGGCTGCTGGAAATGGGGCCTGTCTAGATTTGATAAAAAATGACTTTTTTTAAATAGCGATGGTGCTGTTTTTTTACATCAGTAATATCCTGACTATACTTTGTGATCAGCTGAATGCCACTTTGGTGAATTAAAGTACAAATTTCCTTCAAAAACTATGCAAAATCTGTACAATATTCAAAACTTCTGGCTGCCAGTGTATGTCAAAACATGTTAGAACAACCAAAATGAAAGCACCCTCTAGGAGATCTTTCTTTACTGTATGTACAAAATACAGGGCAAACACATGCTTACTGCATTCGACAGGTAGATTGGTTCACGGCAGTAGACCCGAAGGACACGTACTTCCACGCCTCCATCTTGCCTCGACACCGACCCTCCCTATGGTTCACATTTGACAGCCAGGTGTATCAGTACAAGGTCCTCCCCATCGGCCTGTCCCTGCCCCCTCGCATCTTCACAAAGGTCGCAGAGGCAGCTCATGCCCCACTAAGGGAAGTGGGCATCCGCATACTCAACTACCTCGATGACTGGCTCATCCTGGCTCACTGTCGAGAGTTACTAAGCGCTCACAGGGACCAGGTGCTCAGGCACCTCAGCCGTCTAGGGCTTCAGGTGAACTGGGAAAAGAGCAAGCTTGCCCCGGTTGAGAGCATCTCTTTTCTCGGCATGGAGTTAGACTCAGTCTCAATGACAGCGAGCCTCACCAACGAGCGTGCTCAGTCAGTGCTCAGGTGCCTCGATCTCTTCGAGCACGGCACAGCGGTTCCTCTAAAACAATTCCAGAGGCTCCTGGGATATATTTCATCCTCATCTGTGTCACTTGGGTTGATGCATATGAGACCGCTTCAGCACTGGCTACAGACACGAGTCCCGAGATGGGCATGGCACCACGGCACATTCTGTGTGACAATCACCCATTCTTGCCATCTGACTTTCAACCCTTAGACAGACCTCTACTTCCTGCGAACCGGAGTCCCATTGCAGCAGGTGTTGGGGCGCCGTGTTCAAGGGACACACTGCCGCTGGCCCCTGGACAGGACCCCGGCTGTGTTGGCACATCAACTGCCTAGAGTTGCTGGCTGTATCTCTTGCCCTACAGAGGTTTCTCCCACTAATCCGGGGCAAGCACGTCTTGATCCATTCAGACAGCACCATGATGGTAGCGTACATAAATTGCCAAGGCTGCGTACGCTCTCGTCATATGTCACAACTCGCCCGCCATCTCCTCCTTTGGAGTCAGCCGCGACTCAGTTCGCTGTGCGCCACTCACAACCGCAACACGACGACGGATGAGCCGTTGTGGAAGGTTTCACCCAGCGGAGAGTGGAGGCTCCACCCCCAGGTGGTCCAGCTGATCTGGGACCGATTCGGCATGGCACAGATAGATCTCTTTGCCTCCCAGGACAACTGCCCGCTCTGGTACTCCCTGACAGGAGCTCCTCTCGGGACAGACGTGCTGACACACAGCTGGCCCCGGTCGCTGCGCAAGTACGCATTTCCCCCAGTGAGTCTTCTTGCACTGGTGCTGTGCAAGATCAGGGAGGACGAGGAACAGGCCATCCTGGTGGCCCCTTACTAGCCCACCCAGACCTGGTTCTCAGATCTTACGCTCCTTGCGACAGCACCTCCCTGGAAAATTCCCCTGAGGAAGGACCTTCTTTCTCAGGGATGGGGCACCCTCTGGCACCCACGCCCAGACCTCTGGAACCCCCACGTCTGGCCCCTGGATGGGATTCGGAAGATCTAGTGGATCTACCACCTGTAGTCGTAGACATGATCAACCAAGTCAGAGCTCCCTCCACCAGGCAACTTTACACCCTAAAGTGGCGCTTGTTCGCGAATTGGTGTTCTTCTCAAGCCGAAGACCTGCTGAGGTGCGCAGTTAGGTCAGTGCTTCATTCCTGCAGGAGAGGCTGGAGGGGAGGCTGTCCCCCTCCACCTTGAAGGTGTAGGTAGCTGCTATCGCAGCACATCACAATGCAGTAGATGGCAAGATGATTATCAGGTTCCTGAAATGTGCCCAGAGACTGAACCCTCCCCGGCCTAGCCTGTTCCCCTCTTGGGATCTCTCAGTGGTCCTCTCAGGCCTTCAGAGACCCCCCTTCGAGCCGCTTGATTCAGTTGAGCTCAAGGCCCTCTCCCTGAAGACGGCCCTCCTAATCGCGTTAGCCTCCATCAAGAGGGTTGGGGACCTGCAAGAGTTCTCTGTTAGCGACACCTGCCTGGAGTTCAGTCCGGCACATTCTCACATTATCCTGAGGCCATGACCGGGAACAAGGTTCCTACCACCCCCTTCAGGGACCCGGTCGTGAACCTGCAAGCAAGCTGCCCCGGGAGGAGGCAGACCCAGCCTTCTCGTTGCAGTGTCCAGTACATGCTTTGCGTATCTGTTTGAACCGCATGAAGAGCTCTAGATATTCTGAGCAGCTCTTTTTCTGCTTCGGCGGATGGCGGAAAGGGAACTTTCCATGTCCAAACAGAGGTTAACTCACCGGGCCATTGACGCCATCTCTCTGGCCTACCAGACCGTGCCCTCCCCCTTGTGGTTTCGAGCAGACTCGACAAGAAGTGTGTCATCCTCGTGGGCAAAGGCCAACGGCACCTCCCTCGCAGATATCTGCAGAGCAGCGGGCTGGGCAACACCCAATACCTTCGCCAGATTCTACAATCTCAGGGTTGAGTCGGTCTCATCCTGTGTTTTGTCAGGTCCGAGCCGGTAGAACTTGGTAACACAGCACATCCGACCGGGTGTTCTGCTTGCACACAGCGTCCTTCACCAAGTTGATCCAGTGCACCAGTGACCCACTATGAGTCACAGGTGCTCTGTACTGGGGTTGGGCTGCACAGGCTTTGTTCCCTTCTCAGGCAATCTCCCTGTGATGTATTTCCTTGTGGTACGGTCCCCCTGTCGGCAGACCCACATTTCCCTTAGGCAGCCCAGCTGCCCCGGTCGTCGTGCTTGTAGAGTCCTCCCTCATTAGGCTGGACCTACCACTGTGCCATTCCCACATATCAACCCTCGTGGTGTATTTGCCACATGTTACCTCCCCCTAGATAGGGCAGGATGTGGCCTCCGCAGGGTCTTTTCCCCCTGAAAGAATAGGACCGGGACGTGTCGTGGTCACTACAGACGCCGCTCAACATGGCTGGGGCATGCACGCTGCTGCTGGCCCCTGGACAGGACCCCGGCTGCATTGGCACATCAACTGCCTCGAGTTGCTGGCTGTATCTCTTGCCCTACGGAGGCTTCTCCCACTAATCCGGGGCAAGGTGGTCTTTTCCGCAGGGTCTTTTCCCCCTGAAAGAATAGGACCGGGAAAGACCACCTTCCCCGACGCATCTGATAGCGTTAGAGAGAAAAGGCTACGGCTGCCGGGCTTGCTCCCATGATAGTCACGTAGCACATACCCCCCCCCCCCCACCCCCAGGGGTACGGGGAACCTAAGGTCTATATGTGACATCTCTTGGGGGCGTTGGGGAGGGCTACGTGCAGCCGACACAGTTGCCTCTAGCACGCAGTAGCCTGCTTGCACCTGTCTTGACAGTTCATGTAACACGGTCAGAGCATGGTGTTTTTAGATGGGACCCCTTGTGTCACTTCATTCGACACAACGTCGAGTGAGTGACAGAAGGGGAATGTCATGGTTCCTGTTGTAACCTCCGTTTTCCGAGAGAGGGAACGAGATGTTGTGTCCCTCCTGCCACAGCACTAGACCTACCAGGCTCCTCAGTGTAAAATCCTGACTGACACTCGCTGCCCCGATTCCCTTTATACTCGTATGTCCAGGGCGGGGCATGCAAATTCTGTCTGCCAACTTGACATTGGCCTTTTTTCAAGTTCAGAGGTACATTTGGTGTCCCAGGAAGACCCCCTGTGTCACTTCATTCGACACAACGTCTCATTCCCTCCCTCGGGAATGATGTTTTTTTTGTTTGTTTACTTTGTTAAGTAAACAAAGTACCTAAAAGATGTCTTCAGCTTAATACATTTAATTTAGCACTTTTATAAAACTCACATATAAAATCATCTTCTACTTAGAATGGTGTAATAGCTTATTTTAACTTTAATATTCAGTTACAAAAATAAATTACAAATCCATTGAGTTCTGTATGGATGAATAGAAATATTACATACACTTACAAATGGTGTAAACAGCTTGACTTGAATAGTCACAACAAAAAATGTATTCTATAAAAACTAATTCAAAATTTCGCAATTCCGCTTAAAAGTGGTGTAAACAGTTACACTTGAACAGGCCCAAGTTTAACAATAATGAAACAGTTATTACTAGTTCTGTTGTCAATATCAAAATGCCATTGTGACATACTGACAACCAGTAAAAACCATGAAAGCATCACACACTGCAGAGATTGGGACATCTCTACTCCAAATACTTTTTAGGGCCACGGTAGTATACTGGGGACACACTTATTCATATGTATATAATGAGAGAGAACAATTGATGAGAAAAGGGAGAGAGAGAGAAAATTAAGTAAATACTGTATTCTGATGTCAAAATAGACTAGTCTCAAAGCTCACATTAACAGTAAGTTGAAAAGTGTGAATCCATTCTTCACAGTTTTGAAGACGAGGACTTGGCTGGCTGTCCTCCATGTTCAGCAAGTGTTTAGACAGACAGGCTGTTTCAGGCTGTTTATTTTTAGGTGTCACTTTGCATTAAGTGTGTCGCCATAAAAAGACACACTGATCAACGATTCTTCACATGACTGCTACGCACAGGGGTGTAAAAAGTAGTCGAAAATTACACTAAAGTGAAAGTATGGTTACTGAGTGAAAATTTTACTCAATTAAAAGTCCAAGTATCTAGCCAGAAAGATACTAGAGTGAAAGTAAAAAAAGTACCACATTCAATTGTACTTAAGTATTAAAAAGTAAAAGTAACATAGCAAGAATTAAAACAGATTTGATGGTGGATTTTTGAAAATTTCCTTGGTGAGAGGGAGACAAAGGAGACATTTCATCATGTATGAATCCTTACTAACTCCACTAAAGGAAAATAATTCACTAAGGTAGGAACTAGGCCTGGGTATTGATACAGATCTCCCGATTTGATTCTGATTCACAAGCTCTCGATTCAGTATTTCAGTTATAATGTCGCTTTTGCTCACAGGAAATAAATTCTCTCTCAGCAAATGCTGTGAATTATACAGGGGACCTTCTAACTAGGTACATTACGAATATATATATTTTTTCTAATTATATTTTAATAGTTTCTCATCATTTGTCACATTTGAGCTTTTTAATACTGAACAAATCAATGTATTTAATCAATAAATATGATACTATATTTCATATACTATATTTTTTTACATGTTAATTGTTTAATTGCCTAATTTGAACAGTTCACAGGTATTTACATTGAGTTGTTGAAAACATGCTAAAACTGGTTATGTATCTTTAAGGAAACCCGTAATTTTCGTATAGAGCATCTGTAAATGAGCAAAAGTTGATAAGAGCCACAAATGGCTTTATCTCATCTGTGCTATGCATGATTAGGATTAAATATTTATTTTTTGTTGTTTCTGCAACAACTGACTGCAAAGAACTAAAAGAGTATTAAAAGAGACAATATTCAATGACAAATCGTTTGCAAGGATCTCGTCTTTAGACACACATTACATGGAACAGCTTACTCTCAACATGCAGTGAAAGGATCTCGCTGCTGAATACTCCACAAGTATACTTCACAATTAATTCACTGGTGTGTGAAATCTAAACATTTACCAGCCAGTTGCCAAATATATACATTTTTAGTCATATAGCACAAAATTTGGTTTCTCTCAATGTAGTGGAGGGTTGCACATAGAGTAAAATATCGACCCATGGCTTATGAGAATTAATATCTAATTGACAAAAAATACAAAAAAACATAATTTTCCCAGCCCTAGTAGGGCCACGGGTGCTCTTGCTCTGGTGACTGAGCTTGGACAGTGCTCACAGCTGAGTCATGTTCATCCATCTTCTTCTGCCAGTGATTGTTACAATTTGTCTCAGCAACAGGTCAGGGTACTGTGTGTTGTGGTAATTGATGAGACGTGATGTTGCTTCTCAATGACCATTGTAGGATATTTGGTACTGATGTATTTAGATGGGAACCGTTAATGTCTTCTAACACCAATATATGTAAGGGTATTTAGGGTCTCGAAATATGTGAGCTATGAACTAAATTAAACTGTCCTTATTGTACATTATGAGGTAATGAAATTTAAAATGGAATTAGTCATGTTCAACAACCATTCTAAATGAGATAAATGACAAATAACTAGATTATTTGTCTGAATAAATTCTCCAGAATTAAAATCATAACACAAAGTCTTGCTGTATCCGCTCACAATTTCTACTGCAAGGAATTAGCTTTAATAAGTGAATTATGATTAATTAACTTATTGGAGTGATATTATTCTCGTGGCTTATTGAAAATATTATCACACATATTTAGGTACAGCTTTGATGTTAAATCTTTTAGAAACAGGGATGAGATTATTTATCAAAATATACCTCATTCATTCATCTTTGAGTACAGACAAACTTTATTGCTATTCTAAACATAAATCTAATCTAACACATATACATAAGAAAGGTTGGTGAGAAGAGTGACAGAATGTGAAATAAATTATCAATACAGTTAAAATGAATTTATGGAGTCTGTTGACAATGCCTTAAGAACCATTTATCCTTATTTGAGTCTATCGGATTACCCAAAGTATTTAACTAATACACCAGTACTTTGAGCACAATAATGGATATGTACTTGCGTGTAGTGGTGTTTCCTTGCATTCTTTCTGTTGCTTGGTTCTTGGCTATTGGTCAAAAGTTCGTTCCGTCAGTGTTTTGAACCTCTGTAATATCGGATAGTTATTGTCTGTATGAATGATGAGGTTGGCTTTGAAGCAAGGCCTTCTCATGGACCATAGAGAGTGAGAGGCTTCCTCGGGACTTTGAGTCCCAAACTTCCTTGGACCTCGCATGGCATGGATCTGGTTCCGACGAGATCCAGAGATGACCACAAGGGAAGAGTCAGAGCGAAGTCTGAGCAGTCAGAAGAGCAGGAGAGACAAGCAGAGAGGGCAGACGACAAGAGAAGAGACTGAAGAGAGCGTGTTCTTCCTGTTTAGAAACATTTTAACTGAAATTGGCCGCATCCCCAAAGGTGTCCTGCACCAATCAGAAGTGATTTTTCAGAGTCACATGGTCAACTGGGCTGTCTTTTCCGACAGTTCATTTATGGTCCTTTGTTTCAGATTCTTTTTCAAAATTCCCACTCAAAATAGTGCATGTGTAAGCACAAACATTTATATCTTGAGAATGGCACAAGAGACATGATATTCGTTGTCATCAGCTTTCTCCATGTAACCAAGCAAGCGTTTACATACTAAACATGACATTCTTTCATGAATATTGTGTAGGTAACAAAACATGAAAATCCCTGTTTACAAATCATACTGGTTGATTCCTTGGTTATACAACATGGATAAAACATTGCACACATTTTAAAGAGGTACATCAGGCTATAATCATTAATTTGTCAGTTATATTAATTTGTAAGTTACCACAGTTCAAAGCAATTGTCAGAATTACCTAGCAAGCCTAGGTATTGTATAAATTGTGGATTTAAATGCATTCTGTACATTTTAGAATATTAAATCGGTAAAGTATTGTGACTTTGTGTAGAATGTTCCTGGATTAAGATGAAATATGTTAGTATTTGAGTCATGCAAATCTGATGGTCTTTTGGAAACCTTTCAAAGAGAAGTCTGCTTTAACTCTGTGTGGAAGTTCAGAAGGTCATGCTGAGGGGCCATTCTGAGCAATGTTGATGCTTGGGCATTCTTGGGACAGGATTGCAAAGGTTGGGTTTTTCCTAAATGTATAATACTACACCATATTGTGGCCAATTACATGTTAAAACTGACCTAATTGGCAAACTAAATAACATTTAACTTAAACTGGGCTTCAGTGCAATTCGATTGGTTTGTTAGTATTAAGGTAAGATGGAAGAAAATGACCTGCAAAAATGTAACAAGTACATTTTAAGTCTAAATAAAAATGTATGGGGTAAAAAGTACTATTTTTTCTTTGAAAATGTAATTGAGTAAAAGTACAAGTATTCAGTTTAAAATCACACAAGTACAAATCCAAAAAATAATACTAATAATAGTATAGTAATGAAGCATAATTACTCAAGTACTTTACACCTGTGTCCATGCACCATCCAACATCACTTATAATGTGTTACTACAATATGCTTGTGTTACTAGAGCAGGTTTTCCATCTATTTAAAACAAATTACTTTGTGCTAAGATTCAGTGTGCCATTTATTGACATCTGTAACACAGTACAACCAGAAGAATGAGTAGGCAAGTCAATGCAACCATTTTGTCACTCCCACAAAGGCACAAACAGGGATCTCTGAGTATGTGTGTTTACCATGGATGTAAATTAATTGAGTAGATATACTTAAGTATTATACTTAAGTATTATTTTTTAGATTTGATCTTTCCTTGAGTGTAATTTAAACTGAATACTTGTACTTTTACTTAATTGCATTTCCAAAGACAAAATAGTACTTTTTACTCCGTACAATTGTATTTAAACTTGAAAAGTTCTCTTTACATTTTTGCAGATCTGATTTGAGTTTTGGATACGTTAAAATATTTGTGCGACTAGACCATATGTGACCGCCTGACTGAATGTGATGTATTCTATTCAGTCAAAACTTTAGTCTATTTTTTCCCCCTAAACTTTATTCTAAATGCCTGCTATTTCTACAGACTGGACAGTTATGAAGTCAAATCATTAGTGCCTTCTCCCATGTAACGAACATTGCGTGACAGTGGCAAATATTTTTGCTAGTGGTTCACCGATCAGGAGATATGAAGCCGATATCGATCTCCGATTTTTCAAAAAGTGCCCTTTACCACACTTTTGCAAGTTTCATTGTGCAGTTATATGTTTATGCCCCACACAGTAAAATTATTGTAACTCTTTGCAGAAAGGTTCCATTTGTTAACATTATTTAACAACATTAATGTAGTTAACATGAACTAATTAACATAATGTTAGTTACAACATATACTATAAAAAAATTTTAATCAAAAGTTGTATTAGTTAACATTAGTTAATGCACTATGAACTAACATGAACTATCAATATAATTTGATTAACTAATATTATGATTAATAAATGCTGTAAAAATATATTGTTAATTTTTCATGATACCTAATGCATTAACTAGTGTTAACAAATGGAGCCTTTTTTATAAAGTTACCAAAATTACATTAAAATTACTTGTGAATGGCTAACAATTTTTTTGAAACAGTTAAGTTCTGTTGTCAATTTCAAAAGTTCATTGTGACATACAGCCTTGGCCAAAAGTATTGTCAGTGACATAAATTTTGTGTTTTGCAAAGTTTCAGTATTTTTAGATTATATTTTCACATGTTTCTATGGTATACTGGAAAACAATGATAAGTTTTTCATACATTTTAAATGCTTTTATTGGCAAAAACACTCAATTTATGCAAAGAGTCAATATGTGTTTACCCTGTGTTGACCCTTGTTCTTCATAACCTCTGCAATTCGCTCTGGATATCAGCTTCTGGGCCAAATCCTGACTAATGGCGATCCATTCTTGACTTAATAGTGCTCGAAGTTGATCACAATTTGTTTGTCAACTCACCTTTTGAGGATTGACCACAGGTTCTCTATGGGATTAAGATCCGGGGAGTTGCCTGGCCACAGATCCAAAATTTAAATGTAATGATCTCCGAGCCACTTAATTATCACTCTTGCCTTGTGACATGGTGCTCCCTCATGCTGGAAAATGCACGGATCATCACCAAATTGCTCCTGGATCGTTGGGAGAAGTTGCTCTTGCAGGACGTTTTGATACCATTCTTTATTCATGGCATGTTTTTGGGCAGAATTATGAGAGAGCCCACCCCCTTGGATGAAAAGCAACCCTGCACATGGATGGTCTCATGATGCTTCACTGTTGGCATGACACAGGACACATGGTAATGTTCACCTTTTCTTCTACGGACTTTCGATTTTCCAGATGTCCCAAACAGTAGGAAGGGGGCTTCATCAGAGAAAATATCTTTGCACCAGTCTTCTGCTCTCCAATCCTTTTACTTCATGCAGAATTTCAGTCTGTCCTTGATATTTTTCTTGGAGAGAAGTGACTTCTTTGCTGCCCTTCTTGACACCAGGCCATTGACCAAAAGTCTTCGCCTCACTGTGTGTGCAGATGCACTCACACCAACCTGCTGCCAATATTGAGCAAGCTTTGCACTTGTGGTGACACGATTCTGTAGCTGACTCCTCAGGAGGAGACGGTCCTGGTGCTTGCTGGACACTCTGGAACGTCCTGAAGCCTTCTTCAATGCAGTTTAACTTCTCTCCTTGAAGTTCTTGATGATCCGATAAATGGTTCTTTCAGTTGCAATATTCTTTGCAGCAATTTCCTTGCATGTGAGGCCATTTTGATGCAAAGCGATGATGGCTGCACGTCTTCTTTTTAGAGGTAACCATTGCTAACAAGAACACAATGATTGGAAGCACTTCTTCCCTCCTTTTATAGCAAACATCTGCTCTTATAATCCAATCAGAATGATGGAGTGATTTCACCTCACTAGTTCTAGTTCTCACTTTCCCAGGTGCTGCAGATATGATTAGTGAAATGATGTTGGCTGGACATTTTGTGCCAGGACCAAAAACCAGTGAAATTTGGGTTTTTGTGATAAAGTGAATTTTTTTGGCCAATGAACCTTTTGGCAATTATTTGCATCTGATCACTCTGCACAATAATCTAGAAACAATGTGAATCAACACCACAACAACTGAAGCAGAAAGATTAGCAAAACACAATATGTCACTGCCAATACTTTTGACCATGGCTGTACTGGCAACCATTAAAAACCATGAGAGCATCACACAGCAGAGATACGTTACAAAAAAATAAGAAATATATATCCATTACAAGCTCTAAAATTGCTCCAGTGAGAAATCATTAATATTTATGATTTGTTTTCTGTCTTTAGCATTATGCTGTAACACAAATCATTAATTATTAAGCAAATGCGTGAAGACACAGTGCCGTTATGGTTAAAATGTTTAGTGGTAATATGACCAAAAATAATCTGATTTAAAGGGGACCTATTATGCAAAATTCACTTTTACATTGTGTTTGTACATAAATGTGAATCGGCAGTGTGTGTGTGCACAACCACCCTACAATGTTAAAAGTCCACCCACTCCTCTTTCTTATATTTATATTAATCAAAACAGTGTGTCAAAATGAATTCTTTTTGTTTCTGCTCTAACGAGACGTCACGTTATAGCAGGCCACACCCACAACTGGTGACAGACTACACCCTATTATCATAGATCCTCCCCTGAGTGAGCTACACACAGTCTGCCATTTTTTTCCATGCTGGAGCAGATTCAGTGAGAAGACTAATGTCTCAGCTTCGTAAGCATCATAAGTGTTCTGTTGATGGTTGTAAAAGTGAACATGAGAGTCTTCATATACTCCTGGCATAAGAGCCACACAGTGGACAAGTTTTGTTTTTGAAGGGAATGTGCCCCAAAACATTGTGCAAATCATTTTACACCAGACTGCTTTGTGAATGAGTGTCAATATAAAGCAGGATCTTCAAAAAATTGGATTCTCAAGCATGGATCAGTACCAACTGATCGTGTTCCAGCTTTATATCCTGAAGATGTAAATATTGCACTTTATATTTTGTGAATGTTTGCAAATCGCCTTTCCGAATGTGCTTGTTAGCCGATTCCACGGATTAATCTGCCGTTTTACTGGTGATTTGAGTGAAAGGGATAAAATTAATTGTTGTTTTAGCACCTCTAGTGTTCATTCCATCTTGAAATGGCGGTGTTACGTACAACAGACAACATAAAAATCACAAAGCCACAAAGTTATTGTAACATGATTCTTTGACCGGGTTGCAAATGTCACTGGGAAAGAAATATGATAGTTATCAGAGAAAATACAAAGGCGAATTGACAAACCAATCAAATTTAATATACCTTTTTAATACTTCAGTGCAATTTAATGTGAATACTTTTTTAGTTTTTGGCTAGATAATTGGACTTTTAATTGTTTAAATTTTTCACTCAGCATCCATACTTTCATTTAAGTATAATTTCTGAGTACTTTTTACACCTCTGGTTTTTACCTATACTTTGGGGACAAAACTGTCCTGAGAAGTTAGCATAATTTGACAAATTGTGTTTTAGGGTGTAGGTTAGGGTTTGGTTAGTTTGTTGTAATTATAATAATCTTTATTTAAAAACAATAGATGTCTATGGTATCCTCATTTAGATAGCTAGGTAAATCTACTGCGTGTACTGTATGTGTGTGTGTGGGCGGGTTTGGGTGGTTTTTTTTTAGGTTACAAACAGGTAATTACAAGGGTATTATACTATAAATGTGTTTATGAGGACATTTCAAGTTTCTCCTTAATTCAGATTGCTTAAAAAACATACTAAATTATGTTTTTTTGAAAATGTAAAAATGCAGAAAGTTTTCTGTGAGGGTTAGGTTTAGGTGTAGGGTTAGGGGATAGAATCTATAGTTTGTACAGTATAAAAATCATTATGTCTGTGGAGAGTCCTCATAATGATAGTTCCACCAACATATGTGTGTCTGTGTGTGTGTCAATTTAAGAAATGTTCACACCCTGGACTTCATTTTCAGGGCCGTTTTTTATTTAATTTTATTTCTTTTACCTTTATGAGGGTATATTTCTTTACCATTTGAAACAAACTGTGTCTCATTATTTTATACTTGTCAAATAATATAATATAATATTAAGAACTATATCAGATGTTATAAATACAGAACTACAGAATAAATATAAATATAGATACAGAACTTATAAAAGGGCATTTGTTGCCCTTAAACTTTAAATTTTGGGGGAATTTGTGGCATTAAAAGTGGCATATTTGCCCTAAGCTCTCTAAATTTCTGACCCTGGTGTGTGTGTGTGTGTGTGTGACTTTTCCAAACTCACCAGCATTACCACACACCAGTTCAGAATGCCCCTGTAATTTTTGAAGTTGCTGGCTCTTGTGGCAACTGCTGATGAAAAAAATGGAAATGAAATAAAAGCAATAAAGTGTACCTCTGTGTGAGAGGTATGTCTGGGAGTAATGATTATGCTATTTACAATGGTACATTATTGCTATATCAGTGAGATCCAGAAGAGAAAGGTCATTTTTCTCTATTGGTATAAAAGGGCACATACACGATCAGTGTGTAGATCCCCCTCGTGCCACCAAAACAGCTCCAACCAGTATCTCAGAATAGCATTCTGAGATGATATTCTTCTCACCACAGTTGTACAGAGCGGTTATCTGAGTTACTATAGACTTTATCAGTTCGAACCAGTCTGGCCATTCTCTGTTGACCTCTCTCCACAACAAGGCATTTCCATCCTCAGAACTGCCCCTCATTAGATGTTTTTTGTTTTTGGCACCATTCAGAGTAAATTCTAGAGACTGCCGTGTGTGAAAATCCCAGGAGATTAGCAGTTACAGAAATACTCAAACCAGCCCATCTGGCGCCAACAATGCCACGGTCCTACTTTTAGGAGATACTTCCCCCCCCCCAATTCTGATGGTTGATGTGAATATTAACGTCTCGGTTACGTATGTAACCTCCGTTCCCTGATGGAGGGAACGAGACGTCGTGTCGAAGAAGCGACACTAGGGGTCTCTCTTGAGCGCCGAAAGATACCTCTGATCTATGAAAAAAGGCCAATGAGAGTTGGCGAACAGTATTTGCATACTCCGCCTCCGGATACGGATATAAAGGCGAGAGAAATACGCTCGTTCATTCAGGATTTTTCTGAGGAGCCGGGAGTGTTCCGGGCATCTCAGCGGCTCGGCTCAGCGACGTGGCCGGGAAGACATGACGTCTCGTTCCCTCCATCAGGGAACGGAGGTTACATACGTAACCGAGATGTTCCCCGTCTGTCGCTCACTTCGACGTCGTGTCGAAGAAGCGACACTAGGGGTCCACTTCAAAACTCGCCATGCGCTGAGCCGTGTACGTGTACTGCTAACACAGAAGCGGGCAGGTATTTTGCACGTGCACAAGCGACCAACTGTGTTCAGGCTGCACGTACTCTTCCCCAATGCCCCGAAAAAGCGTCAGCACCCTTTTGGTTACCCTAGGGGGGAACAAGGTGACGCTCCCAACTAGGGAACGGGCCAAGCCTGGCTGGGCCTCTTTTCTCTCTATGTTTTCTCGGCATAGAGCAAGAGCAGCCGGGGCCCTTACCGCATCGAGGGAAGGGGGTCTTATTCCGAAGTCCTATTCTTTTAGGGGGAAAAGACCCTGCGGAGGCCACAGCCGCCCAGCAGGGGAGGTATAGGTGGCAAAATACACCACATGGCCATTTTGGGCATGTGGGAGGAAATGGCGCGGTGGTAGATCCAGCCTCGAGGAGGGGGGAGTTGCTACAACACGGCGACCGGAGGGCAGCGAAGGGCTGCCTAAGGGAGACGCGGGTCAGCTCGTAAGGTGACCGTACCACGGAAATACACACAGGAGGAGTCCCGTAGGAGGCCTGATCTGTGGAGCACTTATTCCAGTAGGGGTAGCCGGAGGTACCCGTAGTGGACTGGACCAGCACGTTCCTCCGATGAACTGCTGAGGGTCCGAAGTGCTAGGGAGGAATCAACCAGGGACCTGGGTCCTCTGGGACAAAAAGCGCACTGTTTTGCCTCGGTAGAGGGAAACGGCGCTGGAACAAGCGGATCACCCGGTCAGATCGTCGACGTGTACCGAGTTCTACGGGCTCGGACCTGAGAGAACACGGGACGAAACTGACTCAACCCTGAGATTGTAGAATCTCGTGAAGGTGTTAGGTGCTGCCCAGCCCGCAGCTCTGCAAATGTCTGCTAGGGAGGTGCCCCTTGCCAGTGCCCATGAGGATGCCACGCTCCTAGTGGAGTGGGCCCGCACCCGTAAGGGGGGCGGCACGGCCTGGGTGTGGTAGGCCAACTGAATGGCCTCCACCACCCAGTGAGACAACCTCTGTTTGGAGATAGCGTTCCCTTTCTGCTGTCCTCCAAAGCAGACAAAGAGCTGCTCAGAGCGCCTGAAGCTCTGGGTGCGTTCCAGGTAGGCACGCAAAGCACGTACTGGACACAATAGTGAGAGGGCTGGGTCTGCCTCCTCCCGGGGCAGCGCTTGTAGGTTCACTACCTGATCTCTAAAGGGCATGGTAGGAACCTTGGGCACATAGCCCGGTCGAGGTCTTAGGATCACATGAGTGTCTGCCGGACCGAACTCCAGGCAAGTGTCGTTAGTAGAGAACGCTTGCAGGTCCCCGACCCTCTTGATGGAGGCGAGTGCGATCAGCAGGGCCGTCTTTAGAGAGAGAGCCCTGAGTCCGGCTGATTCTAGCGGCTCGAAAGGGGATCTCTGAAGACCGGCGAGGACCACCGAGAGATCCCAGGAGGGGAACAGGTTTGGCCGGGAGGGATTTAACCTCCGGGCACCTCTTAGGAACCTGACGATTAAGTCGTGCTTGCCCAGAGACTTGCCGTCTACTGGGTCGTGGTGAGCTGCGATAGCAGCAACATAGACCTTTAAGGTGGACGGGGACAGCCTCCCCTCCAACCTCTCCTGTAGAAACAGGAGCACTGACCTAACTGCGCACCTCTGTGGGTCTTCTGCCCGAGAAGAACACCAATTGACGAACAGACGCCACTTTAGGGCGTAGAGTTGCCTGGTAGAAGGGGCTCTGGCTTGGTTGATCGTGGCTACGACCGTGGGTGGTAGGCCAGCTAGATCTTCCGCGTCCCGTCCAGGGACCAGACATGGAGATTCCAGAGGTCTGGGTGCGGATGCCAGAGCGTGCCCCGTCCCTGAGAAAGAAGGTCCTTCCTCAGAGGAATTCGCCAGGGAGGGGCTGTCGCGAGGAGTACGAGGTCCGAGAACCAGGCCCGGGTGGGCCAGTAGGGAGCCACGAGAGTGACTCGCTCCTCGTCCTCCCTGACCTTGCACAGCACCTGTGCAAGAAGGCTCACTGGGGGGAATGCGTACTTGCGCAGCCCCACCGGCCAGCTGTGTGCCAGTGCATCTGCCCCGAGGGGAGCCTCTGAACGGGCGTACCAGAGCGGGCAGTGGGAGGTCTCTCGGGAGGCAAACAGGTCTACCTGGGCCTTGCCGAACCGTTCCCAAATCAGCTGAACCGAGTGGGGGTGAAGCCTCCACTCTCCGCCAGGCAAGCGTTGTCGTGACAGCGCGTCCGCTACCACATTGAGGTTGCCGGGGATGTGAGTGGCACGCAGCGACTTGAGTCGGTGCTGGCTCCAAAGGAGGAGACGACGGGCGAGTTGTGACATGTGACGGGAGCGTACGCCGCCTTGGCGATTTATGTACACGACCGCAGTGGTGCTGTCCGACCTGACTAGGACATGTTCGTCCCGGATTAACGGGAGAAACCTCCGCAGGGAAAAGAGGACGGTCAACAACTCGAGGCAGTTGATGTGCCAACGCAGCTGGGCCCCTTTCCAACGGCCTGAGGCTGCGTGCCCGTTGCAAACGGCGCCCCAACCCAATCATGAGGCGTCGGTTGTGACCAAGACACGTCTGGACACCTGCTGTAGGGGTACTCCAGCCCGTAAGAAACAGAGGTCTGTCCAGGGGTTGAATGTTTGTCGGCAGGCGGGGGTGATTGTTACCCGGTGCGTGCCGCGGCGCCATGCTCGTCTCGGGACTCGGGTCCGAAGCCAGTGTTGGAGCGGTCTCATATGCATCAAGCCCAGCGGCGCGACCGCCGCGGCGGATGCCATATGCCCCAGGAGCCTCTGGAAAAGTTTTAAGGGGACCGCTGTGCCCGGCCTGAGGGCGGCGAGGCAGTTCAACACTGACTGAGCACGCTCCTTTGTGAGACGTGCGGACATTGAGACCGAGTCTAACTCCATCCCGAGAAAAGAGACGCTCTGAACTGGAGTGAGCTTGCTCTTTTCCCAGTTGACCTGAAGCCCCAGACGGCTGAGGTGCCTGAGCACCTGGTCTCTGGAGCCCGCAGCTCTGCAAATGTCTGCTAGGGAGGTGCCCCTTGCCAGTGCCCATGAGGATGCCACGCTCCTAGTGGAGTGGGCCCGCACCCGTAAGGGGGGCGGCACGGCCTGGGTGTGGTAGGCCAACTGAATGGCCTCCACCACCCAGTGAGACAACCTCTGTTTGGAGATAGCGTTCCCTTTCTGCTGTCCTCCAAAGCAGACAAAGAGCTGCTCAGAGCGCCTGAAGCTCTGGGTGCGTTCCAGGTAGGCACGCAAAGCACGTACTGGACACAATAGTGAGAGGGCTGGGTCTGCCTCCTCCCGGGGCAGCGCTTGTAGGTTCACTACCTGATCTCTAAAGGGCATGGTAGGAACCTTGGGCACATAGCCCGGTCGAGGTCTTAGGATCACATGAGTGTCTGCCGGACCGAACTCCAGGCAAGTGTCGTTAGTAGAGAACGCTTGCAGGTCCCCGACCCTCTTGATGGAGGCGAGTGCGATCAGCAGGGCCGTCTTTAGAGAGAGAGCCCTGAGTCCGGCTGATTCTAGCGGCTCGAAAGGGGATCTCTGAAGACCGGCGAGGACCACCGAGAGATCCCAGGAGGGGAACAGGTTTGGCCGGGAGGGATTTAACCTCCGGGCACCTCTTAGGAACCTGACGATTAAGTCGTGCTTGCCCAGAGACTTGCCGTCTACTGGGTCGTGGTGAGCTGCGATAGCAGCAACATAGACCTTTAAGGTGGACGGGGACAGCCTCCCCTCCAACCTCTCCTGTAGAAACAGGAGCACTGACCTAACTGCGCACCTCTGTGGGTCTTCTGCCCGAGAAGAACACCAATTGACGAACAGACGCCACTTTAGGGCGTAGAGTTGCCTGGTAGAAGGGGCTCTGGCTTGGTTGATCGTGGCTACGACCGTGGGTGGTAGGCCAGCTAGATCTTCCGCGTCCCGTCCAGGGACCAGACATGGAGATTCCAGAGGTCTGGGTGCGGATGCCAGAGCGTGCCCCGTCCCTGAGAAAGAAGGTCCTTCCTCAGAGGAATTCGCCAGGGAGGGGCTGTCGCGAGGAGTACGAGGTCCGAGAACCAGGCCCGGGTGGGCCAGTAGGGAGCCACGAGAGTGACTCGCTCCTCGTCCTCCCTGACCTTGCACAGCACCTGTGCAAGAAGGCTCACTGGGGGGAATGCGTACTTGCGCAGCCCCACCGGCCAGCTGTGTGCCAGTGCATCTGCCCCGAGGGGAGCCTCTGAACGGGCGTACCAGAGCGGGCAGTGGGAGGTCTCTCGGGAGGCAAACAGGTCTACCTGGGCCTTGCCGAACCGTTCCCAAATCAGCTGAACCGAGTGGGGGTGAAGCCTCCACTCTCCGCCAGGCAAGCGTTGTCGTGACAGCGCGTCCGCTACCACATTGAGGTTGCCGGGGATGTGAGTGGCACGCAGCGACTTGAGTCGGTGCTGGCTCCAAAGGAGGAGACGACGGGCGAGTTGTGACATGTGACGGGAGCGTACGCCGCCTTGGCGATTTATGTACACGACCGCAGTGGTGCTGTCCGACCTGACTAGGACATGTTCGTCCCGGATTAACGGGAGAAACCTCCGCAGGGAAAAGAGGACGGTCAACAACTCGAGGCAGTTGATGTGCCAACGCAGCTGGGCCCCTTTCCAACGGCCTGAGGCTGCGTGCCCGTTGCAAACGGCGCCCCAACCCAATCTGGAGGCGTCGGTTGTGACCAAGACACGTCTGGACACCTGCTGTAGGGGTACTCCAGCCCGTAAGAAACAGAGGTCTGTCCAGGGGTTGAATGTTTGTCGGCAGGCGGGGGTGATTGTTACCCGGTGCGTGCCGCGGCGCCATGCTCGTCTCGGGACTCGGGTCCGAAGCCAGTGTTGGAGCGGTCTCATATGCATCAAGCCCAGCGGCGCGACCGCCGCGGCGGATGCCATATGCCCCAGGAGCCTCTGGAAAAGTTTTAAGGGGACCGCTGTGCCCGGCCTGAGGGCGGCGAGGCAGTTCAACACTGACTGAGCACGCTCCTTTGTGAGACGTGCGGACATTGAGACCGAGTCTAACTCCATCCCGAGAAAAGAGACGCTCTGAACTGGAGTGAGCTTGCTCTTTTCCCAGTTGACCTGAAGCCCCAGACGGCTGAGGTGCCTGAGCACCTGGTCTCTGTGAGCGCATAGTAACTCTCGCGAGTGGGCTAGGATGAGCCAGTCGTCGAGGTAGTTGAGTATGCGGATGCCGGCTTCTCGGAGCGGGGCAAGAGCTGCCTCTACGACTTTCGTGAAGACGCGAGGGGACAGAGACAGGCCGAAGGGGAGGACTTTGTACTGATACGCCTGGCCCTCGAACGCAAACCGCAGGTAGGGGCGGTGTCGGGGCAGGATAGAGACGTGGAAGTACGCGTCCTTCAGGTCTACCGCTGCGAACCAATCTAGATGCCGGACGCAGGTTAAAATATGCTTCTGCATGAGCATTTTGAATGGGAGTTTGTGCAACGCTCGGTTGAGAACTCGCAGGTCCAAGATTGGTCGTAAGCCGCCGCTTTTCTTGGGTACGATGAAGTAGGGGCTGTAGAAACCCTTCTTCATCTCGGTTGGAGGGACAGGCTCTATCGCGTCTTTGGCCAGAAGAGTCGCGATTTCCGCGCGCAGAGAGTGGGCGTGTTCGCCGTGTACTGCGGAGAAGCGGACGCCCATGAAGGGGGGCGGGGGCCTGGCAAACTGAATTGCGTAACCGAGTCGGATGGTCCGTGCCAGCCAGCGAGACGGGTTGGGAAGTGAAAGCCACGCGTCCAACCTCTGCGCTAGGGGCACTAAAGGGACGATTAATTTTGACGTACCCGGCGGGGCTTCGCAGCGGGGCGGAGCAGGTAGGGCAGCGTTGGGCGGCGACGGGGCGACCCGCGGCTGAGGTGCTGAGAAAAGACTCAAAGCACTTACCTTGCTCCGCACACCCGGTAGGGGGCGGGTTAGCGACTGAGGAGGAGGTCCTGGGTAGGCGTCCTCTAGACTCGTCGGAACCGGCCGGCCGGGGGACAGTCGTGGGGCTGAAGACGGGTGGTCCGTGTCCAGGAGGCCAGGACTGTCGGGATCTAAGGGCAAAGTGCCGTGAGAACGGCATTTGCGGGCCAGGTGACCCAGAGACACAGGAAATAGCTCTTTTACTGAGAATGTGGGTACCGCAACCCCATCTAAGGGGGGGCGGCAAATTAAATTGTTTAGAAACAAAAGATTCTCCTCCCGGCCCTCCACCGGGGGACGGAGTGGTCTTACCACCTACGGAGCTAACGTCTGCGTCGCTGGGTCGTCCGTCTCAGGACCGCCTGGGAGCCTTCCGGGTCCTCGAGGGAGTCCGGGAGACGGGGGGCGTCTGCTTCTTGCGGTGTGCTCGACGCAGGGGCTGAGAGCTGGGCCTGGGTTGAGGCGGAGCAGATTTCTTAGCCGCAGGAGGACACCCTCGGCGAGCAGACGGGGCAGTGGCCCTGGCGGCAGGTTTGCGGCGAGGCAGGATGTGTGAGATGGCCTCCGTCTGTCTTTTCACCGCGGAGAACTGCTGGGCAAAGTCCTCGACAATGTCGCCGAAGAGGCCAAGCTGGGAGACAGGGGCGTCGAGGAAGCGAACTTTGTCGGCCTCACGCATCTCGACCAGGTTGAGCCACAGATGACGTTCCTGGACCACTAGGGTGGCCATCGCCTGCCCGAGTGCCTGCGCGGTGACCTTCGTGGCCCTGAGGGCGAGGTCGGTCGCTGAGCGCAGTTCCTGCAACACGTCGGGATCAGGGCTACCCTCGTGCAGATCTCTGAGCGCCTTGGCCTGGTGGACTTGCAGGAGAGCCATGGCGTGCAGGGCGGAGGCGGCCTGTCCCGCGGCGCTGTAGGCTTTGTTGTTGAGGGAGGATGAAGTCCTACAGGCCTTGGAAGGGGGTACAGGGCGCCCGCGCCAGGTGGTAGGGTCACCGGGACAAAGATGGAGCGCAACTGCCCTATCCACCTGGGGAATCGCCGTGTACCCGTGGGCCTCTCCGCCGTCGAGGGTAGCGAGAGCGGACGAGCAGGGCTTTTGAGGGACGGAGAGCGGGGCTCTCCATGACGACGTCAGCTCGTCATGCACTTCCGGGAAAAACGGGACCGGGGGGGGGGGCGTGGCTGTGAGCGGCGCCCAGACCCCAGGAACCAGTCATCCAACCGTGATGGGTGTGGGGAGGGTGGAGGTTTCCAGTCCAACCCCACCCCGACGGCGGCCCGGGCAAGCATGTCGGACATCTGCGCATCCACCTCAACCTGGGCCTGCTGGCCCGAAGGCGGCAGTCCAGGGGAGGAGTCAGCGTCAGACGCCGCGCTCTCCGATGGAGCGGCGAGCTCATCGGCTTCAGGCTCAAGAGGATAGGCAGACCGGCCCGGAGGCGAGTCGCCGTTACCTCGAGACTGGACGGAGGTAAACGAGCGTGCCGGGGGGCGGGTGGTCCGAGGGGACGTGCCCGGCGGAAGCGCACCCGCTGCCCTCCCCAAATCGCCTCCAGCGCCAACCGCATCGTCCTCAATCCCGTGGGAAGAAGGAGCAATACGGGGGGCGGCTGGAGTGGCGTGCTTTCTATTGAAAGCAAGCCGCGACCGCAACGTTACCATGGTCATGTTCTCGCAGTGAGAACATGAGCCATCCACAAACGCAGCCTCGGTGTGATCGGAGCCCAGACACACGAGACAGCGCCTGTGGCCGTCAGAAGCGGAGAGCACTCTACCGCATCCAGGAACTACACAGGGGTTGAATGGCATCTTTAAAAAGACGCGCCCTGAAAAGGGCGTTCAACACCGCTATGTATTGCTCTTTTAGAGAAATAAACTCTTTATGAGAAATATAACTCTTTATATTGAGAAACTCTTTCAAACTCTGCACTGTCGAAGCGCCCAGGGGCAAACTGCACGCCGGCAGAGAAGAGAAAAACAGCCGCTGTAGTGCGCCGTAAATCCAACAGCAGCAGAGCGTCAGAGGATCAGAAGCAGGATCAGCAGTGTAATACGCAGCAGTCAGCATAAACACGACCTTCGGCTCCGAAGAAAATTACTGAATGAACGAGCGTATTTCTCTCGCCTTTATATCCGTATCCGGAGGCGGAGTATGCAAATACTGTTCGCCAACTCTCATTGGCCTTTTTTCATAGATCAGAGGTATCTTTCGGCGCTCAAGAGAGACCCCTAGTGTCGCTTCTTCGACACGACGTCGAAGTGAGCGACAACGGGGAACTGAAGCTCCTGACCCATATTTGCATGATTTTATGCACTGCACTGCTGTCACATGATTGGCTGATTAGATAATCGCATGGATGATTGTTGGTGCCAGACAGGCTGGTTTGAGAATTTCTGTTACTGCTGATCAATTGTGGTGAGAAGAATGGTGCGGGTTGGTGCTGTTTTGGCATGAGGGGGACCTACAAATTAGACAGCTGGTTTTAATGTTGTGGCTTATCGGTGTATATACTCTGAACTGTACATTATATCCACAGTATGCATGTGCTCCATATATGGAAACTGGTCGCGCAGCTTGCCAATTTGTGCACTGACCATCAACTTTGTCACAGCTTCAAACGTTTCAACGAACTCCAAAAGTTTTTTGAGTGACTTTTTTCACGTATACTATTCCAGCTCACCTCAATTTGTCACATTTTCATTTGTCGTCTTCAGTAAGCTGTAAGTTTTTCGTTAAAGACTCTTTCGTTTTGCGAGTGCTGACTCCAATGTTTCACAGTCTCGCTCTTCGCGCTCGTAATGGTCACGCACCTGCGACTCCACATCACGGTCCGAAATCATCTTTATCAACCATGATTCAAGCAAACTGACCGTAAGCTCCAGCTAACAAATTAAGTAAGCGAATTCCACTCAGCAGTTTCACTGGGCTCTGTGACTGAAAAAAAAACAAAAAAAAAAAACTTTTGCGTAAACCCCTCAGTTCTGCAATATCTTTGGCTGATACAATATTTGTAATAATACAGCTTGACAAATTAATATGCGTGGACTTTTGTGAGTCTTTTACTCAGGTTTACGACTTACCCCCGGATCTAGTTTGTGTGTTCTGACATGTAAAATGACTCCGAAGACTCCTAAGCCATTAGGAGTCAGTAGTCCAATGTCCAAAGTATCACAACTGCCTGAGGGGCCTTGTTGATATTAATCCTCTGGGGTCGACGGACACGCTGGCGCGTCCTGCTGGATATTTTCGTCATTACTGCAGAAAACGTAAAAATACTCCGTCATTTTTGGGTATACAGATAAGTGTAAGACATCATTAGAGACTATAAAGGGTCTACTTTTATTTGTGTACGCTCACAATAACAACAAAACCTTGTGCTTTTGTAAAATAAAGAAAATAAAAAGGGTGAGCTGTAAGCAGTCTCTATGTTCATGAGCATATTTCAGAAACACATCACTAAAATGAACTGAAACTCTGCGAATACTTATCACACAAACATGAAACATATGTCTAAAGAAAGCTTAAAATGTCTACTTTTTAATAAATCAATTAAAATTATTCTCCTGCAATGCAATCTGTTTGAAACAAAGCGATGTTCACTTTTTACCGGTTCATCTAATTATCAGTAATGTGATCCCACCCACCAGCAGAGCGCGCCAATCATACGCTAATGTGCTGAGACGATCAACGCAAATGTACACGCCCCGACTGTGAGGTTTAATGTAAACAAAATTCATTCATTTTTCTGCGCGTTTGTAAGGACACACAGGTGAGGAAACTTCAGGAAAGTGATGAAGAGTTAACATTTTCCTCAGAAGAAGAACAGGACTCCGATGAACATTTGTATTTTGAAGAGAGATTTGATCCAGCCGAGGATGCAATTTCAGACGAGTAAGCCATTTAGTTTTCATTAGTTGACATGCTATTTTATATAAACATGTACATATTTTACTAGTGGGACTGTTTCCAGACTTGCCAGCCAGGATTCAGAGTATTGACATTTGAAATATAACTCCTAATAAGCAAGTTTTAGTTACATTTAAATGCTTTTCGGCTAAAGCAGGTATTTAAATTGTAAGCTGTATAATATACACTACCGTTCAAAAGTTTGGGGTCACATTGAAATGTCCTTATTTTTGAAGGAAAAGCACTGTACTTTTCAATGAAGACAACTTTAAACTAGTCTTAACTTTGAAGAAATACACTCTATACATTGCTAATGTGGTAAATGACTATTCTAGCTGCAAATGTCTGGTTTTTGGTGCAATATGTACATAGGTGTATAGAGGCCCATTTCCAGCAACTATCACTCCAGTGTTCTAATGGTACAATGTGTTTGCTCATTGGCTCAGAAGGCTAATTGATGATTAGAAAACCCTTGTGCAATCATGTTCACACATCTGAAAACAGTTTAGGTCGTTACAGAAGCTACAAAACTGACCTTCCTTTGAGCAGATTGAGTTTCTGGAGCATCACATTTGTGGGGTCAATTAAACGCTCAAAATGGCCAGAAAAAGAGAACTTTCATCTGAAACTCGACAGTCTATTCTTGTCCTTAGAAATGAAGGCTATTCCATGCGAGACATTGCTAAGAAATTGAAGATTTCCTACAACGGTGTGTACTACTCCCTTCAGAGGACAGCACAAACAGGCTCTAACCAGAGTAGAAAAAGAAGTGGGAGGCCGCGTTGCACAACTGAGCAAGAAGATAAGTACATTAGAGTCTCTAGTTTGAGAAACAGACGCCTCACAGGTCCCCAACTGGCATCTTCATTAAATAGTACCCGCAAAACACCAGTGTCAACATGTACAGTGAAGAGGCGGCTGCGGGATTCTGGGCTTCAGGGCAGAGTGGCAAAGAAAAAGCCATATCTGAGACTGGCCAATAAAAGAAAAAGATTAAGATGGGCAAAAGAACACAGACATTGGACAGAGGAAGACTGGAAAAAAGTGTTGTGGACAGATGAATCCAAGTTTGAGGTGTTTGGATCACAAAGAAGAACGTTTGTGAGACGCAGAACAAATGAAAAGATGCTGGAAGAATGCCTGACGCCATCTGTTAAGCATGGTGGAGGTAATATAATGGTCTGGGGTTGCTTTGGTGCTGGTAAGGTGGGAGATTTGTACAGGGTAAAAGGGATTCTGAATAAGGAAGGCTATCACTCCATTTTGCAACGCCATGCCATACCCAGTGGACAGCGCTTGATTGGAGCCAATTTCATCCTACAACAGGACAATGACCCTAAACACACCTCCAAATTGTGCAAGAACTATTTAGAGCAGAAGCAGGCAGCTGGTATTCTATCGGTAATGGAGTGGCCAGCGCAGTCACCAGATCTGAACCCCATTGAGCTGTTGTGGGAGCAGCTTGACCGTATGGTACGCAAGAAGTGCCCATCCAACCAATCCAACTTGTGGGAGCTGCTTCTGGAAGCGTGGGGTGCAATTTCTCCAGATTACCTCAACAAATTACCAGCTAGAATGCCAAAGGTCTGCAATGCTGTAATTGCTGCAAATGGAGGATTCTTTGACGAAAAAAATCTTATTTCAAATACAAATCATTATTTCTAACCTTGTCAATGTCTTGACTCTATTTTCTATTCATTTCACAACGTATGGTGGTGAATAAGTGTGACTTTTCAGGAAAACACAAAATTGTTTGGGTGACCCCAAACTTTTGAACGGTAGTGTAAATATAATAAGTAATATGATATAAAAATAATATGAATGTTTAGATTATATTTTATCTAGTGTTTATGCTGCCTCATTATCATCAACAAAGCTTGTGCTTGGAAATATGTGTTCAGGTTAAATGAGTAAAATGCACTTTAAATATGCCCATATTAGAAAATCACCATCTTATAATGATTTCTGAAGGATCATGTGACACAGAAGACTGCAGTAATGATGCTGAAAATTCAGCTTTGATCACAAATTGCATTTTACGATATATTCAAATAGAAAACTGAACTGTTCAGAATATCAATATTGTTTCTGTATTTTGGTTCAAATAAATCCAGTCTTGTTGAGCAGAAGAGACTTCTTTTAAATGGTAGTGTAGGTCTAAAATTAAGTAAAGTCTTTATGTAAAGAAAATAAATAGTCAGATTACTTCTTTTAACTTAAAACTTGATTTTGATCATTAAGTCTTTGTGTCACATTTCTGATTGATAGGCCCTGGGGAGGGGTCTTTGTATCCTTAGGTGTGAATTACAATCCATATTCATGATCATTCACGCCTCCTCGCATATTAACTTTCAACACTAAAATTGTCTTACAAAAAGTTAAATTACTATATTGTTTTGTATGAATGAGTGATCAGGATGATTTTCACATCGTTTTGTAGCAAAAGCTCTAGGCTACAAGATCCAGTTCTCAAAAGTCTTGTGGACAAATGTTTAGTATGTGTTATATGGCCTTATTTATTCTGAGGGGAAACAGAAGTGAAAATGAACTTGAAAATGTCCAGGTATGATTATTTTTGGTAGCATCTGAGGTTCTTTATTTTATGTAATTGAATGAGAACATTACACTTTCCCTCTTATCTAAACGGCAAAGTAACCTACAAGAAATTTTGCAGATCTGAGAAAGACATTTCTAAAAAGCACTACACAGAAAAAGAATCAATTCTTCAATTCCAAGGCATTGGGAATCGAGAATTGACTCCAAAGCTTGGAATCCACTTCGCTCAGGGTGTGATTTATTCTGACTGTGTTTATTTCCTCGACCACTAAACTACTACACATTTCAGAAGCCTTAACTGCACTAATTAAAATTACAGATTATAAAATGCCTGCAGCTAAACGATCATAATTTCTCAACTGATCAACCTGACTCTTTTAGTCCGTCAGGCATTAGTAAATCCATCCATCAGTTTTTCATCTGTATGAAGCAATCGCACAAGCCCTTCAGCACATCAGACAGTTGCTTTCCAGACCAATAGTGTACAAAAGGTTGTGGATGTATTCATATTAATATAAACCCCTTTCTAAACAATAACAACTATTGATTTGTAACAAGTAATTTTTAACATTATTTGTGGTAGTTCTTCAAATTACAGGTGCAGTTACTTAGCCAACCTTCCCACAAATTCATCCTATAGGTTTGAAGCATTGTGCATTGGGATGTGCATATACAATCACTGAGCAATTTATTAGGAACACTCTGGTCCTAAAAAAGTGCACTAAATGGTCTTTTGCTGTTGTAGCCCATCTACTTTAAGATTCTACGTGTTGTGCATTCTGAGATGCTATTCTGCTCACCACAATTGTACAGAGTGGTTAACTGACTTACTGTAGCCTTTCTGTCAGCTCAAACCAGTCTGGCCATTCTCCATTGACATCTCTCGTCAACAATGTGTTTCTGTTCGCAGCCACTGGATGATTTTGTTTTTGACACTTTTCTGAGTAAACTCTAGAGACTAGTGCGCGTGAAAATACCAGCAGATCAGCAATTACAGAAATACTCAAACCAGCTCATCTGGAACGAACAATCATGACACGGTCGAAATGATTGAGATCCCATTTTTTTTAAACATTCTGATGGTTGATGTGAACATTAACTAAAACTCCTGACCCGTATCTGCCTGATTTTATGCATTAAACTGCTGCCACACGATTGGCTGATTAGATAATCACATGAATATGTAGGTGTACAGGTGTTCCTAATAAAGTGCTCAGTGAGTATATAGGCACATTTTTATTTTTAGAATAGTCCTATGTGACGAGGAGGAGGACATGGCCGGGCCATGAGGGTGCACGGCTGGAGCTGAGTCACTTAATCAGCGGACAGAGAGATAAAGCGGAGCCGGAGATGCCAGTTCGAGAGAGATAGAGAAACACACGTGGCCACTGTGTGTGTGTGTGTGCGTGCATCTATGTGATTTCTGTTGTTTTAAGTTGAGTTTATGTCATTAAAGTTTATGTTGACAGTTCAGCCGATTCCCGCCTCCTCCTCGCCCATCCCTTACCTGTTACATTGGCGCTGAATCCTAGGAAGGAGGAGGGATTTGCTGTCGAGGAGTTCTCGCCACTGCTGTCCGCTGGGGATGGAGTCGCTGCCGGCCGCCGGGAGTCGGAGGAACTGCTCCCATCCACCAGGAAGGGGAGGAGCCGTTCCATCCTCCAGAGTTCACTGCCATCCGCCCGAAGAGGTGTGGCTGTCATCTGCCAGAGGGCAGAGGAGTGGCTGAGGATCAGGCGACGGCATGCTTGGGGACCAGAGAGCAAGTTTCTCTCTCTCTTTGTGTCCCTCCTGCTTACCCTTTCCCTCTCTCTCCCCTCGTCTATCCCCAGGTTCCCAGGAGGCATAGTGGACCATCGACAGGTGGAACGGCCTGAAGGGCAGCATCTCTCCTGTGACGAGGAGGAGGGCATGGCCAGGCACGGAGGATCAACGGCCAGCGCTGAGCCACCTAATCAGTGGGAGAAAGAGATTAAGGGGAGCCGGAGAATCCAGTTTGAGAGAGAGAGACACATGCAACCGTGTGTGTGCGTGTGTGTGTGTATGTGTGTGTGTGTGTGTGTGTGCGCGTCTGTGTGTTTTATGTTGTTTTAAGTTGAGTTTATATCATTAAAGTTTACGTTGACTGTTCAGCCTGTTCCTATTAACAGAAATTGTCAAGACTTTTTGTCATTCATTCTATCATAAATAATGCAAAGATTGCTTTATATTGCACTGTTTACCATGAGAATTTACCTCCTGTTTTTTTGGAAATAAAAAAAAAGAATAGAGAAAATTAGTCTGGAATTGACTCTTGGAATAAATTCTATTGATCCAGAAACCAGGAATCATTTAAAAAATGTGTGGAATTGAATACCCCTAACTTCAGCCATATAGACTCCAGGTAATAGCCAGGTAATACCAGGTAAATAATACCTTTATATGTAAGCGATGCAGCTTAAAATCAAATGTTGTGTGCAGCCGTCTGTTTTTGGTGTATGAGGGTGGACTATTTTTGATATCAGTGCATATCAAATTTAAAGAGGTTTTTGATTAATAATGAATCATTTTATTTCAGTATAACTCAGCAACTGTGGAAAGTTTACATGCCCCTGTCTGGTCAGTTCAGCAGGAGCAAAAATGTGACCTCAGAATTTGGATGGTTGCATTTTCCCTTTGCCTTCAACTCAGTAAAGATACTGCAGCTTGTTTCACTTGGCTGCAAGCCCCCGGATGAAATAGGTGGACAGGAAAGATTAATTCTATATATTTCAGTGGCAGGTTGATTGTATTTTATTCCGGACCACATGACTTGTGACCGTCTCTTATGTCAGGGCTGTCAGAGTGAGCTGGCAGAGGTGTTTAGGTGTAGGACTAGGGTAGGAGGAGGTATGTGCCCAGCTGTGTGCGTGTCCTTGGTTTTGTAATGAAGTTGTGTAAAATCACTCACTCCTGCATCGTGTAGTGGCACATCATGTTTTATTACAGGGTTGCAACATTTACTCATTTGACCAAAAGCTAGTTTATCTTAGTTGTGATCCAGGCAGACTGATAGACACTTCAGAGGTGGAACCCCATGTCAGCACTTTTGCAGTTCAGTCAAGGACTTGACTCCCAATAAAGCTGTTGTACTCTCTACCTCTCTGTCTTTCTCAAGCTCGCTCACTCTCTCTCTCTTTCATGTCATCTGACAGGTGTCGGCCCCTACACAGGTTGATTCTTTTAAATAATCTCTGCCATGGTGACATATAACTTAGGGAGACACATACTTGCATGAAGAAAACATTATGCCATAATGCCAGTCTCATAACTCCTGAGTCCATGGGTCCATCTCATCTACAATATGTGGTTGCCAAAATACACACTCACACATTCACACACAAACTCTCTCAGGCATACGATCTTTCTCTTCAGCATGGTGTCGGCCTGTTGATATTTGCTTAATTAAAATCTGATAATTGTGTTGTCACAGTTTGTTTTGTTGTTGAGCACAGATGAAATTGACAGGTCTCTAGGCAGGGAAAGTATGCATGTTGTCTCATGAATAGCAATACAGATTTATTTTATCTGGCAATAATACACCCGAGGACAGATTTTGGGAGTAACGGAATTCATGTAACGGGATTATGTATTTAAAATACAAATATAAGTAACTGTATTCCACTACAGTTATATTTTAAATGATTGGTACTTAGAATATAGCTGCATTCAAAAAATATTTGACTCTTTTGCATTTTATTGTCATTTGTTTTTAATTTAATATTGTGTCTTTTCAGATGGAAAATATTTATACATATAAATGATACGATCCAAAGTGCATTTGAACAGCGGCGAAACACTTTCTTATGATGTGTTACATTCATACGAGCAGAGAGAGAAGTAAGTTTGGAGCAGAGTTAATAGAAACAAACCTTGAGTAAATGGTCAGCTTTATGTTAAGCTAAAATGCTATTTCTAGCCATTTTACATGCACGTTACCAGGCACGATCATATTTTTTTATCAAGAAAATTCACGTTGGATCATAATTTCTTTTTTTCTCATTTTTCTTTTTGATATTAGGGCAAAAATCGTATTCTTGATAAAAATTATTGTATTGTTTTCCTGTAAAATATAAAAAAATCCTTAAAACAAGATCTATTTGATATTTCTTATTTTAGAAACAACACTGCATGAGATATTTAGATGTTTATTTTGTCGTACTGAAATGTGTTTTTATTAAAAAAAATAAAAAAAATCTACCAGTGCTGAAGAAGTAATTCAAAGTATTTAGAATACGTTACTGACATTGAGTAATCTAATAGAACATGTTACAAATTACATTTTACAGCATTTACCCTGTAAAATGTAGTGGAATACATTTCAAAAGTAACCCTCCCAAACCTGCCTGTGGATGTGGAGACATTCACTGCCACTTAAGTTCCAGATATTTTAAATATATTGTGAATCATCGCAATAGAATCGAGATAGAATCTCTTTTTCCTCCTGTAATTATGTGTTATTAGCTCATTTTAGAAAGTCTAGGTCTGTCTACCACCTCCAAATGTGATACGAGTCACCTCACCTCTGGGTCGCCCATCTCAGGGGCGCTTAGAAGCCTTCCTAGGGTTTTGGGTTGCGGAATGTGAGACAGGGGGTGTCAACTTCTTGCGGGGAGCTCTACGCATTGGCCAAGCCATTGTCTCAAGCTGAGGCTGATGTTGCCGCTGCAGGAAGGTCGCCGTGGTGATGGGCAGACAGGGTGCGCGATCTTGAACCACGGCGGGGCAAGATGTGCTGAATTGCCTCAGTCTGCTGCTTTACCATCGAAAACTGCTGCACAAAGTCTTTGACGGTGTCGCTGAAAAGGCCAGCCTGGGAAATGGGGGCATCAAGGGAGTGAACCTTGTCGGCATCCCTCATCTGAACCAGGTTGAGCCAAAGGTGGCGCTCCTGGAACACCAACGTGGATATCGCCTGCCCGATAGCCTGCGCTTTGATCTTCTTCTCCCGTAGGGCAAGGTCGGTCGCCGAGCGTAGCTCCTGCATTGCTCCCAGGTCAGGACCACCCTTGTGCAGCTCTTCCAATGCCTTGGCCTGGTGGATCTGCAGGAGGGCCATGGCATGGGAGCCTAGGAGGGTTCCTCCAGGTGGTGGCACTCTGCGGGCACATGTGCGCCTCAATCGCCTGCTCCACCTGTGGAACATCCGTGTAGCCCCTCGGCCTAGCCTAGTCCAGGCAGTGAAAGGTGCCAACCACAAATTTGCAAGTTCTTCATGCATCTCCGGGAAGAAAGGCATAGGGGCGGAGCACGGCCGTGAGTGGCAATCCGGCCCCAGGAACCAATCATCAAGCCGCGAGGGTTCAGGGCAGGGTAGAGGGTTCACACCCGAAGGCGGAAGCTCAGTCGAGTCCTCCGCATCGGACTGAAGCAGCCTGATCTCCTACGCTGTTATCGAGATCTCATCCTCCTCCTGAGCACCGAATGAGAGGTCGAACCCACTCTCAGGCAGACCACCTGACTTATCCCTGAACTCAACCGAGGCACACGAGCGTGCTGGGGAATGGGAGGTCTGTGGGGATTCACCCGGCAGAGTTAATTCTATTGAAGTCCCCAAATCGCCCCCAGCTCTAACTGTCGTGGTCTTGTGCCCACGTGCAAAAGAGCCAATGCGGGGAATTGCTGGATTGTCTTTCATTTTGAGGAAGGAAAGCTGCGATCGCAACATGGCCATGGTCATGTACTCTCAGTGCAAATTCCACTCGACCAATTTTCATTGGCCTTTTCTTAAAACGTCAGAAGTGTTTGGGGCTCCCAAGAGTGACATCGACATAACGTCGAGTGAGTGAAATATAGGGAACTCCAAATTTCACATTTGGTCAGTTTGGTCAAGGTCTCTGAGGTTACCATAGAGTTCTGCCTGGCAAATACAGTTATTAATTCTAACTGTATTAATATGTTATAAGTTATACGTTTTGTGAAAAAAACAGACAATTCGAGGCCTGGTTAGAACATGTGCACACGTGCATGCTTTAAGCTGTGGTACTTATGCGGAAGATATAAGTTTGAGTCCGGCTTGCAACATTTCCTAATTCTGTTCTCCCTCTTCTCCCCATAATTTCCTGTCCTATTTCCACTGTCTGTATAAAATAGGGCAAAAAAGCTGTCAAAAGCAGCTTGTTCTGTATAATCATGTATGTTCTTCTGACATCAAACAGAAAATCTTACTCTGACTGTCTGCTGCCCCAGTTTAATACTCAGAACTGTTTATGTTGAGCTGAGGGAAATGAACGCATTGATTAGACAGATTCATAGTTAATTTAAGGTGCTCTTTATTTGTTTACATTTAGGCACAATTTTCCAGGACAATTTACAGATATGTGCCCAACACGTGTAATATTGAAGCAAAAACATAAGATCATAATGTATATTGTGGTTATCGGATGATTCTTTTTTCTGAATTCTGTATTTGATATTTTTATTATATTTTATTACCAAAATCTAATAACATTTTATTTGTGTCTAATCAAATTAAGTAAAACTTTAATAAAATTAAAATGATTAATTAATTATTTTCAACATAAAATCGCATAATTTTGTATAAAATCAAGTGCTTTTATACAAAATCCTCACAGTACAATCCAAAAAACACTGGAGATATTTTTGACAACTGAAGTGCTTTGTTATTATTATTATTTAATTACATTAAACATTACTATATAGTAGTATATTTAGTTGTTGCAATTTTACATGCCCATTTTAATATGTTTTGCGTTTCTGTGTGTTTTGACATTAGTTTCTTGCCTCCAGATAAGAAGATCGTACATGGCCAGTGTGATTACTAAATCCCCAAAAGCTGTGATTTAATTAAATAAATATATAGTATGTATGTTCTGCATGCTTCAGAATGCTCTGCTCCCTGTCATCTACTAAACACACACATAGAAGTGTGTGTGATGATCATAATGAGGTGTTTTTAGTGTGAGCGGCCGGCTTCACACATTAATTTTGAAGTGCGCAGCACATGCAGTTTATATATTTATTCAATTAAATCGAAGCATTTTGCCATTTAATAATATCACTAGGCCTTGACATTCCATGTTTTATTGCTAATGACATTTTTATTAATGGATTTAGTGAGCCCCGTCTGTGTTTTTCACATTGCAGAAATCATAGGGCCCTACATGTGGTAACCATGGTATAAGAGGACTCCGATCGTTTAATTATTAAAAATTAATTCACATCCCGAAGTGTGAAAGGCTTCATCACTACCCTACCACCTCTGTGTGTGAATTCATATTGATTTTTTAAATCAGCATTCCAAACATCGTCATTGAATGTACACAGGGCTTCCTTCATGACAGTCAACCATTGATGTTGCTTTACAATGCACAGCTGCTGGCAATGACAAAACGATACAAATTTGTGTATTGACACCTATCCAGAGTTCCAATTGTTACTATGTTGAAACCTTAGTGAGTCAAACAGTTTCATTATACTAAAATATTTTCCAGGACAAATAAATATTTCCCAGGACATTTATTGCTTTGCAAAATTCCAGGATGATGGTGAACCCTGTTTTTTATTGTTAAAATAATATATAATTTTCATTGATCATGGCAAAGAACTTTTTAGAAATCAATAGAATAAAAATCGCATTATACATATTGTGATAGCACATTACAAATTTATATTGTGCATATATTTGGCATGCTTTACTTTTCCGAATGTAATTTATTATTGAAGGTGTTTCTTTATATTATACACAATTATACACAAATGTATTATTAAGCTTTGTAAAGTACAATAAATTAATGTAATTAATTATAATAAACCATTGTTTTTTTCATATCAACCTTTTCATGCTCATGACCGTTATGCTGATGGTTTTAATCTGACAAATACAAAAGAGAAAATTTTAATATCTCAATATTTCCAATAAATTAATTTCATTTGTATTTTATTCATTTTTAAATACCTAATTCAAACAATGACGCAAATGTAAAGTTTTACGGATTCCTTACAAATAATTCTACCCACTTCTCTTTCTCTCTCTCTCTCTCTCTCTCTCTCTCTCTCTCTCTCTCTCTCTCTCTCTCTCTCTCTCTCTCTTTGTAAGAGGTAATCTATAATGCATATGCCTTGGCTATGGCTGCATATTGTCTTACAAAGGAAGCTCAAAGTGCTCTGTTCAGCGGAAAGGCCAGCACATGCTGACAGAGATGCACCCTTATGCACACTCACTCACACACACACACACACACACACACACACACACACACACACACACACACACACACACACACACACACACACACACACACACACACTCTGACACGTTGGTGTGGCTATTGTTGTGAGGACTCTCCATAGACATAATGATTGTTAATGTTCAAACAATAGATTCTATCCCCTAAACCTAACATTCATAGAAAACTTTTTGCATTTTTACATAAAAAAAAAAACATAGTTTAGTATGTTTTTAAGATATTTGAATTATGGGGACACTAGAAATGTCCTCATAAACCACATTTATGGCATAATACCCCAAAATTTACCAATTTGTAATCTATAAAAATGTCCTCGTAAACCACCTAAATCCACCCACCCACCCACCCACACACACACACACACTGAAGGAGCAAGATAAAGGTACATTGCTCAGTGGAGAGAGAGATTACACAGCTCAGCACCTCTGATTCAGACAGAATTGCTCAAAGCCCAGAGAAGCCATACAGATCACCAAAATCCAGCACGATTGATAGATAGAAAAAAGAGACAGTGAAAGAGATGATTTTGTGTATTTCTGAGGAAAACAAAAGACGTATTAACAATACACTTATGATGTGACCCACAAGTTACCAGTCTCTTGCTAGTTACCAAACCAACACATACTGTATGTTGTATATAAGTCTTGCGGAATGTCTTTCAAGCTGTCTGCTGTCTTGATAATAAAGCCCAAGTACTAAGGATATTATTAATGTTTCCAGCAGATGGCAATGTTTAGAGTGCCGATCAGTCCCCACATCTTCCCCACAGCACCCTCAAAAGCCTGTAAAGCCATTGTGATGCAACAATGCCTTGGCCTACCTCCATCCCACTTTGTTATATCCAAACACTGCCTGTCAGCGTACAGATTGAATTTGGACATCTCATTTCCAGCCTGGGGAAAAGTGTTTTTACAAGGTCAACAATAGGCAGAGGGAGAGAGAGATTGAGAGAGAGAGAGAGAGAGAGAGAGAGAGAGAGAGAAAGGGATGAAAGATACAAGGGAGAAAATGTCTGCAGTTCAGAGTTAATAATATCTCCTCCCCTCTCATGTGAGAGTTACTGTATACAGTACTATGAAACTATAATGCATCTCACAGGCTCACACACAAATACACATCAAAGGCTGCCCTATTGTTCTGTCTTTGTTTTCCAGGGAGAGAGCTTTGTGGTTTTGGAGGGAATGAATGCTGGGGAGGGTTTTATTGTTTGTGATAAATAGAGTATGTCTCCTTAATGACTATATGCATGTGTAATTACATATAAATGACACACACAAGCCCAAACATTCATTCATATAAGCATCAAACTTTAGGAGATAGGATGTGCAGCAACTTAGAAACCAAGCAGGTCTTTGTGTTTGAAAAAGACTATGAACCAGAAACCAAGCAGGTCTTTGTGTTTGAAAAAGACTATGAACCATTTAACCTTTCTCTCCACCTCTTAATTTAGGCCAAGTGAACAGATCAAAGTAGAAAAATGAACCTCTGTATGCACACCATTTTCTCCCTCACTCTCTCTCTCTCTCTCACACACACACACTCACCAATATTGTTGCTCCTGTATTGTCCCCACCAACTGATTCTATCAAAACCCTCCATGCATCTTTTCCTTCCTACCACCTCATTCTTTTTCTCTTCAAGGAAGATTACACACAAACAGACACAGTGCAAGGTGTTCCGAATGGTCCCTTGGAGCTGTGTTTAAACTGTCCTTGTTACCTGAAACCTTCATGATCAAACAATCAGTTGCCCCTAACATGGAAACTCACTTGCTCATCAGTCACACTATCAAGGACACCAAGAGCTTTTGGCCTGAAAAGTGAATTATTACACTAAAACACATTCAAGATGCATGACGAGGAATCACCTTATTTTTTTAAATGAAAAATGCATTCTGTCCCCAGAATGTATTATGGTGAGAGAAGTCAAGGTCGAATAATATAAAGTACGTGAGCATAGCTAGTTCAACTTCAAAATGCCCACCGCTCTAATCTCATTATCCAAATGACAGGTCTGGGAGAGGGACAGTGCAGTGACTCTTACAAGCTACCGGTCTTTAGCACTGGATTATAATCAGTGGTGTCGGCTGAGTATGACTCTCCCATACCGAAAAATCATTCTTGTCATCACAGGGCCGTCTTCCGATCATAATGGGATAATCAGTGCCAGTGGCCATCAATTCAAGTGACATGTTGAATACCTGCTGCTCTACACACACACACACACACTGTCACACACCGTACTGCAAGCTCAGGGCTTGCTCAGGGTGTCATATGAGGAGATACTGGGCAGATGGCCAAATTGAAATGCAGCAGCAAAGATTGACTTGTTGTCTCTTACTATGTCCAGGTAATGGGATTCCTTAAATGGGGACAAGTCTGCAGATATCAGACAAAGTTAAGAACTGAGGAATTTACAATTGGCCACTAAATGCATTTTTACCATGAAAAGACCAAGTGTAAATGATCTGATTCAAACCAACCAAGAAGGCACTTTCAAGGCACAACTCGGCCAAGTGTAAATACATCTGGTAGTTCAGGCAATAAATACGTATATACTTTGCTCCTTCGAAACGAATCCCAATAGAGTGCAACAGGGCTCGCCCACATTTTGAGCCATCTTGGTTCCCAGTATTTTTCAGTTCCAAGTATTTTTCATAGTATAAAAATATTTTTTCAATTAATTTCTTTAATAGGGATTTCACAAAATCCTTAATAAAGAGTTCTAATCCATGAACTAAACCAACCAGCTCTAAGGAGAATCACAACATTAGACAGGGTAAAAGTATTTTTGAGTGAAGGGACACCGATAATCATAGTGCGTCATGGAAGTGGGTGGTTGTTGCAGAGCCCTTTTGGCATGCTTTTTTGGCTGTGAATCTCTGATTGGTGGATTTCTCCCTTCAGAATCATGGTAGTAAAGTTCTTCACCATAATTTCCACTATCAAACATATTTAAAAATGCATTTGAAAAAATGGAATCTGATTACTTCAACAGAAGCATATACAGTACTATCAATTAACAAACTTGGAGCCCATGGTAGGTCTGTCTTTAAAGGTTTATAAGAAACTATTAATAATCAGTTCTCTTAAAATTAATAGGATTTTTCTTCTGGAACCGGACTGTTGCACTATTAAGAAGTTTAAAGGTGCAGTATGTAAGATTCAGAAACCCTTGTTATTAATGACACCTGTGGCCGCTAATGAACTGCAGCCAGCTACCGGTTGCTCACGCTTGTGCACACAATCCATAGGGACGTGAGAGAGTGAGCATCGACCAAAACAATGGTGTAACGTACAGAGAGACAACGTGATTCACCGGCATCATGCTGACGGATGAGGTAACATAAATAAAATTACACAGTTATGATTGTTTTACTACAAACTTTGAGACTATATTATATTTGACTCACCAGTGCTGGAACAGGGCTAAAACAAAGTGTGGATATAGGTCAGGCTATGCGAGACTGTAGTTTGAAGTAATCACTTTTCTTTGCATGATACATTGACTGCATTTATATAATATGTCGGTGTTAGCTAACTAACCAACTTTATCAAAAGCTGTTAGCTAAATTTGCTGGATTATGACAGTAACTGTTTATAAAATAGACAGTACATTATAAATATATTGACACAATTCAGTATTGAATAGCTTTTAGATATATCGATGCGCTATTGTTTTATAATAATAGAATGTATATATATTCTGTATAACCAAGTTATGTTACATTAATGAATGGGTCTTTTTGCATTATCTTGAACATTGTATAGCATTAATTTTGCGTGTTATTATAATTTAGCTAAAATTAAATAGATCAATCCTTATGGCACTAAATTTCACATGCTTTGCAGTTATGCAAGCTTACCTGTCCAATAAGAAGAACACCAATTCAGGGTCGAACAAAGGTCCCTCAAATGCCCTGCCGATGTTTACTCGCTCGACCACGATCACATTTCCACTTAGCCAGTAAGTAAGTAAGTCATTTTTATTTCTATTGCACCTTTTTAGAACAGATGTCACAAAGTGCTTAAAATTCACAATATAAAACCAAAACAGCATATAAAAAAAAAAAAAAAAAAAAAAAAAAAACCACAACAAATTAAAAATTACCACAGAGTCCACAGATCTTAAATCCAAAGGGAGAGCATTCCACAATTTGGGAACAACAACCTCAAAGCGCAAATAAATGTCACATCCTTTGGATTTTCCCGGCAAAAGCGACCCATTCCCTTTGCTGAAAATCAGTCTAAAGGCTTTAATAGGCAACCTAGGAAGTCTGGAAAGGGCTCATTTTTTAAGTTGCGTTACAAGCTGTTCACACATTGGTAAAAAAAGGCTGAATATTACATGAAATTGTTACATATTGCACTTAATAAATGGATGGAGCAACCACAAAATACTAATTGCCATATGGGGTGATATAACGCAGAGATCTAGACTGGATATAGATCATTTTTGCATATAAAGATTTTTTGGGGACAAGTGTATTTGGACTATGCTTACCAAATTGTATAGCAATCCAGTTGACTAAGATGCATGAAAGGAAGTGTAAATAGGCCCAAAATATGTGTAAATGATGCTTTTTCTATTTCCATTAGATATGTGATGATCTGATGCTCTTCCACAATTCTGCAATCCTGCAACTGTTGTGCATCCACTGTGAAAGTTCCCTCATGCTGAGATAAAAGTGAGAGTTCCTTCAGGCTTTGAGAACACTAAGACTATAAGAGGACTGCTCTGTGCAACAGTAAGAAGTTGTTTGAATGTTTTTTGCTTCATGAACTGCCCATTTTCCTTTAGAATTATTTGCTGGCTTGTAATAGGGCCTCTGTTCTATGACGTGTATGAACTAGCATGTATTTTATGTCCATGTGAGTATGTGTGAGGTTTTTAATTAGGTGTTCACCAATTCAAAACCAGTAAATGGAAGGTTGTTGGTTTGAAATCGCAACAGGGCATCCCGTCTTGCTGACTTATCTCAAAATGTGTGCTTGTTGTAATGTCCCTGCCCTTCGTTTGACCATCGCTGTTGGACTGTTGGGGAAAGCACTTCACCCTGGGACACTCCAGGGGAACCACATTATGGAAATAAACCTTATCTAAGTATAATGGCCTAGAAAGAACCTACCCTACATAAATATATATGAAAACCAAGAACACTGAAAGAGACTTTATTTGCACTATATCACTGTGCCGCACCAATAGAAGCCCACTAATACCCTTAGACTATGTAAGAGACCGGAAGAGATCTTCTAGCAGAAGGATGGCAATTAATGAAATTGCTTAATTAATGAGTACTAAAAAAATAAGGTGTCATGTCACTAGGAATACAATTTTCCATTCTACTATGGAAAACAGTATTTAAAGCTCAATCCAAAATAAAATAAAAGCATTTATTCTAACCAAGCTGCAAAAATGCCTTGTTCTCTTTTTCCGTAATTTCCCTACATCACTAGGGGGCCATTAATTCATGACCACCTCTACAGCAACAACATCAATGGCTATTTTAAATCATTGTATCCTTGGCCCCGGCCACTGGCGCTTAGTCGGTAAACAGGGAAAGAGCATGACGAACAGGCCTAGTATGGCCTACTAACTATTCCTGAACACCAAAGGGGAACCATCTAAACTATTTTGAATTATTTTTGTAAATAAACATACACTAGACAAACATCTTTGACTGTTGTCATGTATCGCGCGCCTCTTTTAAAAGACTTTAAAGTGTTCAAGTTACAAATCTGAAAAGGAGACACCATTCTGTTTAATTCTGCTGTGATGCATCTTGCTTTTTTGAGCAAAACATAATCCTGGATGTATTTTTGTGCCCATCTGCACTATTTTTAATTGTTGTTGTATGTAATCAAGCACTAGATGGACGTCTTTGGTTGTTTTGATGTGTTACCAGTAACTTGGGCATCAGTGCAGGGTGATACAGTATGTGTGTGCCCATTTCAGCGTGGATTGTATGTTTTTTCGGCTCATGTCAGTGTGGATTGCTTGTGAATCAGTCATAATATGATTCAAACTTTGCAAACTAACTGTTATTGAATGAATGGACAGTTGAAAACAATACTGGATCTGACATAAAAAAACATCAGTAATCAGTTTCATTCACAAATATTTCAAATGTCTTTACTGTTTGAAAGTTTATGGTGCTGCTGTATTTGAGTGAACAATTTAATATATTCAGATGCAATGTGTTGGGTGTGCATTATGCGTAAACACTGACATTTAGTTTTATAATGTTGTGGTACTTGTTTCTTTTCCGATTGAGTTTCAAATATGGCAAATATGTATTCATGGGGCATAACAGTGGGTGTTTACATTGAAGTTGAGGCCAAGACCGAGCGTTTCAAACAGAGGGCCAAAGACAGGGTGGAAAATGATCATATAAAACTATATTATGACTTTGTTGGTGCATTCAACTTTACTAACATTATCAGTGGACATCAGGGAATATAATAAAATGATAAAAACTGGTGTATGTCAAGACCCCTTTAATATATTGTTTTATTCTAAGGAACCGTTTTATATAAACAATAATACCACAGTGTATATGTAAACATAGTGATGGCATTGTAACATATAAATTGGCTTTTTTCAAATATTATTTAATACCTCTTTTCATAAGGTTATACCAACATAAGTAATTTTTAAGAGTTTGATCAAGAAGAAATAACTCTTTAAGGTAATAACTACACATACTGTATCAACTTTTTGCAGTATACCTTATTTCTTATTGTGGATCTTAGTGCAATAAAGCATCTCATGACTTCAAATTGTGACACTGATTATGTATCTGAAGATGTGGAAAGCAATTAGTTTGACTGCAGTGTGTCTGGCAGAGTGGGTGCAAGGCACAGTCTCAAGAATAGTAGTAAAAGAAAGTTAGAAATAATTTATCAATACTACAATAATGCTGTGAAAATACTCATTTACAATATTTTTTTTAGAATATAAAATTTCTGGGAAACCACGCTCATGTCATGTGACTAGAATTATTTTAATGTCATGTCAGTTCTGTGTTCACTGTAATGACAGTGTTTTAGTGATATGTTAGAATAAAATTAAAATTAAGAATAAAATCATTACTTTATAAGAATAAAGTGGTAATGTTTCAAGAATACTCTCACAACAGGCTTTTTTACGAGAATCAAATCATAAAGTTTTGAGAATAAACTGGTAAAATTACGAGATTAATGTAATATTCTTCACCTCATCACTTTGCTTTCCTACATAACTTCTGGAATAGATGCTAATGATAACTCGGTGCTGATGCCCAAAAAACACCAAGGATTTCTTTGTTTGTAAATCCTACTCTTAATTAAGATTTCACATCCAATTCTTGCATCGATAAAGCTGCTGCTACAGTGGCCTATTCCTATTGTGATAATCAGGCCTTTCTTGAAATGTTTCTTCTCTATTCACTCAATATTCAGCCTTTAATCTCCAAATTTTACGACTTTATTTTCATAACTTTACAACCATATTCTCAAAACAATATGACTTAATTCTTAAAACATTATGACCTAATTTTCAAAATATGATGACTTAATTCTTATATAGTTACGAGAATGTTTATTCTTGAAATGACAGATTTTTTGTAATTTATCATGACACAAAAACTCTGTTGTCATTTACTTTGTTGACAAAAAATTTAGAGGCATAGTTGAAGAGATCTGGAATGAAACTAAACGTCTTGGTTACTGTCGTGACCTCCATTCCCTGTGTCGATGCAGTGACACTAGGTTTCGCTCTTGAGAGACCCGAACACCTCCCATTCTTTGAGAAAAGGCCAATGACAATTGGCAAGTGGAATTTTCATGCCATTCCCCCAGACATACGGGTATAAAAGGAGCTGGAATGAGATTCCATTCAGGTTTTGTGCTGAGGAGCCGAGACAAGGTCTGGCCATTTCAGCAGCTAGTACAGTGTTGTGGCAAGAGGGACATAACGTCTCATTCCCTCTATCAGCGAATGGAGATTACAACAGTAACCAAGACATTCCCCTTCTGTCACTCATTCGACGTTGTGATGATGTAGTGACACTAGGGTTCCCTATAAAAAAACGCCACAACAGCTGAACCGTGTTACGTGAATGCAGGCGCAAGCAGACTGCTGTGTGCGTAATAGCAGGTGCATCAGACTGCATGTAACCTCCCCCAACGCACCAATAGACATCATGTAGTTCCCCACATCTCTGAGGGGGGGGGGAAGCGACATAACTAGGATTGGAGCAGGCCGTGCCAGTGCCAGTCATGGCCTTTTCTCTCTATGTTTATCTCTACAGAGTATTAGATTCTGCTGGGGCCATCTAATGCTATCATATGCATTGGGGAAGATGTTCTTTTCCTTTACTATTCTTTCAGGGTGAAAAGATCCTGCGGAGACCACATCCTGCCCAAAAGGGGAGGTCAACATGTGGCAATACAACACGTGGGCTCATCAGCCGCACATGGAAGAGGTGTGGGGGGGGGGGGGGACACTACAAACACAGCGACCGGCAGCAAGGGAGACGCAGGTCCGCGGACAGGGATATAAATCACAGGGGTTACCAGAGTAATCAGCACCTGTGGAGCACCTATCCCAGTACAGGGCATATTATACCCCATAGTGGGCCTGGCTGCAAACTCCTCCGCCGAGTTCGGGAACCATGGGGTAAGGGAGGAAGGACATCCAGGTTCCACGACTTCGTGAACTCGACTGGGGGTAAAAGCACATGTTTTCGCCCCCAGGCACTTGCTGTAGGGGAACTCCTGCCTGTAGAAATGCAAGGTCTGTCCAAGGGCTGAATAAGTGGTGGCAGAGCAGCGTGATAGCTATGTGAAGTGTGCTGTGGCACCATGCCCATCTCGGGACTGGAGTCTGAAGCCAGTGCTGAAGGGGTATCATCCTGAGCGGCGTTACTGCCGTTGAGGAAGTCATATGCCCTAGGAGCCTCTGAAAGTGTTTCAGTGGAATGCTGTCCTCCACCTGACTTCAGGCAGTTCAGCACTGATGTCGGACGCTCACTTGTGAGTCTAACTCTATGCCAAGAAAAGAGATGCTCTGAACCAGGGAGAGCTTGCTCTTTTCCCAGTTGACCGAAGCCCTAGATGGCTGAGGTGCCTCAGCACCAAATCCCTGTGCACGCACAGCAACTGTTGTCGAGGTAGGTGAGTATGCGGATACACTTCCTTTAACGGGGCAAGAGCTGCCTCTGCGACTTTCATGAAGACGCGAGGGGACAGGCTGGAGGGGAGGACCTTGTACTGATCCGCCTGGTCATCGAAGGCAAACAATAGGAAGGGTCTGTGTCGAAGTAGAAACGAAAGTGCGCATCCTTCAGGTCTACCGCCATGAACCAATCTTGATGCTGGATGCACGTAAAAATGTGTTTCTGCATCAGCATCTTGAACGGGAGTCTGTGTAAGGCCCGAATCAGAACTCGCTGTGAACTCATGAGTGGCACCCTGAACCGAGGAACCAATCATCAAGCCGCGAGCGCTCAGGGGTGGGTGGCCTGGGCAAGCATGGCATTCAGCTCTGCGTCAGCCTCAGACTGGTTGGGCAGACCAGAAGGTGGCAGCCCAGTTGAGTCATCAGCGTCCGGCATCGCCAGAGTGCTCTCCGATGCAGCGATCAAAGCCTCATCCTGCTTGCACGCCCCAAAAGAGACATCATGGTGGCCGTGAGGCAGATTTGTCGGACGGGAGCAAACGGGAGCAAACGAGCATGATGGGGAACGGTAGGTCCGTGGGGAATTTCCTGGCGAAACCGCGCCCATTGAACTCCCCAAATCGCCTCCAGCACCAACTGGGCCGGCCTCATACCCGTGGGTAGAAGGCACAGCATGGGGTTGGCTAGAGTGGCTTTCCCGTTGAAGAAGAAAAGCTACGACTGCAATGTTGCCATGGTCATATTCTCGCATGAGAACATGAACCATCCACAAATGCTGCCTCAGTGTGATCGTTGCCCAGACACATAAGGCAACACCAGTGGCCGTCAGAAGCGGAGAGATAACGACCGCATCCAGGAATCACACAAAGATGGAAAGGCATCTTTATAAAGATGTGTCTTTAAAAAGACATTCAACGTCAATGTGTGTGCTCTAATAGAGAAAATACACTCTTTAGCAGGAATATGCACTCTTTTAGCATTGTTGAAGCACCCAGGGTCGAAATCTGCACTCAACATGAAGAAATCTGAATGGAATCGCATTCCAGCTCCTTTTGTACCGTATGTCCAGGGGAGTGGCATTAAAATTCCACTCGCCAATTCTTATTGGCCTTTTCTCAAAGAATGGGAGGTGCTCTGGGCTCTCAAGAGCGACCCCTAGTGTCACTACATTGACACAATGTCGAGTGAGTGACAGAAGGGGAACTGGAATAGCTGTAGATTCTACAGGGTAGACAGTCACACAGCCTCATGGGAGCAAGTTAAATCAGTTCAAAAGCAGCAAAATCTAAAGCAGCTCATTTAGATAACCTCCTGTACTGCCAATGGGCTTCCATCTGGTATAATAAATCCTTTGTCATAAATCTGGGGACTTATGTCTTCCTTATGTCATTTACTAAATCGTTTATTATTCTGTGTCTGTAGACTCCAACACTTTTTCTTCTTCACAAAAAACATCCTTATGTTTTATTCCAGCTTTCAAATAGGTGCTAATTCATGGGGTCTGAAGGAGGTAACGTTGTGAAACTATCAATCAGTCCTCTCATCAGTCAGGATTGGGCACGGCCAAGTGGCTAAAAGCTCTCTGATTGATTCCTATAATTAATAAACGGTTTTTCCGAGAGCTTTCCCAGGTCAAATTAATGGTTGTCAGCACTGGCTTAACTTAGAAATCACGCAACAGTATTAATGTGGAATGAATGTCAGGTGTATGAAATTACTTGAACAAACCAGGTGCCCCAATAGGGAAATACTGTGAATTATTAAAATCCCTGTCTCATTATATCTGAGTTATTTATATCGGCTGCATGCGCTGATTGTTTGGAGGTGAGCTCTATTGATTTCTACATGTCATATGATAAGAATATGTGATGTGAAAAGAGATAGAGGAGTGGCAAGCAGGGATGATAGACTGGAGGTGAACAGAGGAAAGAAGAGACCCATACAACAAAAATACAGGCTATTTTTAGTGTTTTTATATTTATATCTAATATACAAAAATACACAAAAAGATTATATATCTATATCTAAGTTTAAAAATAGAAAAATATATTGCTAAAATATATTGTAAAATATATGTATATAAATGTATTTTGAATATATTTTAGATATTTATTTATCAAGATTTTTTGAGAAAATAAAAAATATGACACCAAAAACATAAAATAGTTGCTTTACTTAATTATATATCAATCTATTAATGTATATTTATATGATCTACTTTTAACCATGCTCTTACAATATAGCGTACAGTATGTTGCAATATGTTGTAACATATATATATTAAATATACAGTATAAGTATTTGTATACAGGGTTGGGAGGGTTACTTTTAAATGTATTCCACTACAGATTAATGAATACATGCTGTAAAATGTAATTTGTAACATATTCTGTTAGATTACTCAAGGTCAATAACATATTCTAAATATTTGGATTACTTCTTCAGCACTGGTAGATTTTTTTCACTTGTTTTGACTATAAAAACTCAGTTCAGTAAGACAAAATACACATGTTAAAAATGTATTCTCGTAAAAACCTAAATATCTTATACAGCGTTGTTTGTAAAATAAGATCGTTTTAAGGATTTTAAAATATTTTTAGAAGAAAATAATAAAAAAAATATTATCAAGAATATTATTTTTGCCCTAATATCAAAGGTCTTTCTAGAAAAAATTATGATCTAATGTGAATTTTCTTGATTAAAAAAATATGATAGTAACTGGTAACATGTGCATGTAAAATGACTAGAAATAGTATTTTAACAGTGTAAAGCTGACAATTTACACAAGGTTTATTTCTATTTCTTCTGCTCCAAACTTACTTCTCTGTCTGCTCGTATGAACACATCATAAGAAAGTGTTTCACCACTGTTCAAATGCACTTTGGATCGCATCAAATATCTTCCATCTGAAAGGACTAAATGTTAAATGAAACAAAGGACAATACAATGCAAAGTAATCTCTTCAGAAATCAAAATACTTTTTTGAATGTAGCTGTATTCTTATTGCCAAATATTTAAATTGTAATTGTAGTGGAATATAGTTACTTATATTTTGTATTTTAAATACTTATTCCTGTTACATGTATTCCGTTACTCCCCAACCCTGTATGTGTATATGTCATATGGGGAAAAGATTTGACTAGAATGTGACAAAGATACAATACACTCTTTCCCATTACTGTTCTTGGAGGAGGACAACATGTCAAAGAATTCAAAATCCTTGGGCTCTGGAGACATTAAAAGACACATCCTTAAGATGACACCCCCAAGCAGGCCACGGGCCCAGGAGTTGATTTGGTCGGAGAGATGCGGGAAATGTGGCAAGAGATGCTGAACATGTCGGCTATCTCACTTGATGCAGAAAGGTATTTGATATGGTAGAATGAGATTATCTTTTTTTTTAAATATACAGGTTTGGGAATACTTATATTGGATGGATTAAGTTACTGTATAAACACCCGGTAGTGGCAGTACAAACAAATGGATTAATTTCAGATTATTTTACTCTGGATAGGGGCTCCCAGCAGGGCTGCCCTCTTTTCCCCTTATTGTTCAGTCTTGCCCTGGAACCATTAGTAGCCATGATAAGAAAAAAGGACGATTTTTCACAAATCTGTGTGATTTAGTTTTAATTTTGAACCTTAAATAAAAAGGTATTCGAGCGATGTGGGCAGGTGGGCTTTATTACATTTATCTATGATTGGGAATGTTAATGTTATTAAAATAAATTGTATTCAAAATTCAACTACCTGCTTCAATCTCTCCCTATAGATGTCCCCCTGTCTTATTTCAAGCAATTTGATAGCATAGCAAAGTCCTTCATTTGGAATGGTAAACATCCCAGATTACATTTCATTAAATTGCATAGGCCGATTGACAAAGGTGGGCTAGACCTACCCAAGATTTTGTTTTATTATTAGGCATTCGGTCTAAGATATTTGGCTCATTGGACGATTCCACCTGAGAGAGCCCCTCCCTGGTTTTGTATTGAACAGGAAGTTCTTGCTCCTATTTCGCCATTGCAAGCCTTTCTGTCAAACTAACCAGAGCAGTTAAGTTACACCCCATTCACGCATTTGCACTCGGTATGGACAAAAGTGTCCAGAGTGTTTAATTCAGACATTTATTTAAATGTTGCTTCAAGCATATGGCTGAACCCAAGGTTATGTATTAATAAGCCCCTTTCTGTTTGACAGAGTGGATTGGGAGAGAGGTTAATACGGTCAGTGACCTATATGAGAGTGGAGTGTTGAGATCCTTTGAAAATATGGTTCAACATTTTGGGATTCCCTCAATTCTTTAGGTGTTTACAGCTGCGCCACCTGCTTTGTACTATTTTGGGAGTAGCATACACTGCTTTTGGAAAAGGCCATGAGGCATCAGTGTATTACTCTCTGCTAATTCAGAGTCTGGGGGACAGAGCTTCAACTTCTCGCAAGAGATTATGGGAGAAAGATTTAAACTTGATATTGGAGGAGCGAGTGTGTGCTAGGATTCTAAAAAACATCAAGTCTACATCTAGAATTGCAAGGGTACACTTTATGCAATTTAAGATTTTACATAGGACCCCCTCTAGATTGTATAGGCTTAAAGACACACCCACCTGCTAGCGATGCCAGTGAGAAGATGGGGACACAATCCATATTTGTTGGTGGTGTGTTAAGATCCAAGAACTTTTGTTGAGGGTTCAGAGTTTTATGTGTGACTTATTGGGAACTGAAATTCCCTGTCTGTCGCTCATGTCGACGTTGTGTCGAAGAAGCGACACTAGGGGTCTCTCTTGAGTGCCGAAAGATGCCTCTGATCTATGAAAAAGGCCAATGAGAGTTGGCGAACAGTATTTGCATACCCCGCCCCCGAACATACGGGTATAAAGACGAGGGAAATACGCTCGTTCATTCAGTAATTTTCTTCGGAGCCGATGGTCGTGTATGCAGCCAGCTGCGTGTAACACAACTGATATCCTGCTTCTATCCTCTGACGCTCTGCTTTGCTGTTGGATCTACGGCGCACTTCAGCGGCTTTTCTCTTCACTGCACGGCGTGCAGCTTTGCCCCTGGGCGCTTCGACAGCGCAGAGTTTGAAAGAGTTACATTGAAAGAGTGATTTTCTCTGTAAAAGAGTTTATATTTCTGAAATAGCAGTACACAGTGGCGTTGAATGTCCTTTTCAGGACGCGTCTTTATAAAGATGTAATTTCCGCCCTGTGTAGTTTCTGGATGCGGTGATTTCTCTCCACCTCTCACGGTCATAAAAGCTGCCTTGCATGCCTGGGCTGCGATCACACGCAGGCAGCGTTTTATGAATGGTTTATGTTCTCAGTGCGAGAACATAGCCATGGCAACATTGTCTTTTGTAATGAGAGAAAGCCACTTCAGCCGCACCTCCCCCCCAACCCCCCCCCCCCCCGTGCCTCGCCTCCTTCCTACGGGATTGAGGGTAAACCCCCTCGAACCACCCGCCTCCCCGGCACGCTTGTTTGCTTCCGTCTGAGCTCGGGATGAGCGATTCTCTCCAATGGTTCATCCTCTCAGTGTGAGAACATGGCCGTTATAGCATTGCGGTCGCGCGGCTTTCTTTTGTAATGAGAGAAAGCCACTTCAGGCGCCCCCCACGCCTCGCATCCTTCCTACGGGATTGACGCAGGCGCCGCGGGTGATGAAGGCTATTTGGGGACAATGACGGGCTCTGTTCGCTGGGTAAACCCCCTCGAACCACCTGCCTCCCTGGCACGCTTGCTTGCTTCAGAATTGGATGACATTACCACTGCATCGGAGAGCGTTACAGCGGCGTCGGATGCTGATCACTCGCCTGGGCCGCCACCTTCGGGTCTGCTCGCACCAGCCTGAGCCTGACGCACGGAGATCCACTATGCTTTCCTGGGCTACTTGATCGGTCCCGTGGGCAGGTGCGCCGCTCACAGCCGCGCACCCCCCTGGTTCCTTTCTTCTCGGACGTGCATGACGAGTTGAGCAAAGCCAAGGCTTCTTCGCTCCTCCGCTCTCACTACCCTCGCGGTGGAACGGTCCCAGACCGCTTCCACCCTGCATGCCACGGCCCTTCCTGCAACCAACGCCAGGCCAAGGCACTTCAAAACTTGCACCTTGGGTAGTCCTGTTATTGATGTGCTGCAGGAACTGCGCTGGATGACCAACCGTGCCCCCAGGCCACGGAGGTCAGAAGCGCCGGCACTCGAACAGGCGATGGCCACCCTTTGTGGTCCAGAAATGCATCTGTGGACTGGACCTGGTCGAAATGCGGGAGGTAGACAAGACACGCCTTCTCCCACACCCCCGTCTCCCAGCTCCGTCCATTCGGCGCCACCGTTGATGACTCTGCCCAGCAGTCCTCAGTGGTGAAGCAGACGGAGGCCATCTCACATCCTGCCCCGCCGCATGCCTGCCGCCATGGGCCATGCCCCGTCTGCACGCCGAGGGCGTCCTCCTGCTCTGCCTCAATCCGGGCCCAGCTCTCAGCCCCAGAGTCGAGCACCCCGCTCAAGAAAGACCCCTTGTGTCGCTTCTTCGACACAACGTCTCGTTCCCTCCATCAGGGAACGGAGGTTACATACGTAACCGAGACGTTACATTTTGCCCCAGACACTGTATTTTAGTTGATGGGTCGGTCATTAATATAGGGGATAAGCTCATAAAAAATTGGGTCCTAGTCAGTGTTATGATCGGCAGACAGGTCATCCTCAGGAGGTGGAAGTCGGCTGGAGCGGCATCATTTCAGGAGTGGTGCACAGAGATGGGTAGTTTGGTGGCATTTGAGGAGGAGACAAATAGAAGGCTAGGCAACTGGGAGTTGTTTGAAAAAAAGTGGGGGAGTTATTTGGCATTTTTGGAGGGCTCTCGGGGAGGGACAGTTGAGAGGGATTTATAATTTTAATGTGTATTGTAATAATGTGGACCTGCCTTTAGGATGTAAATATAGCTGTAAACGAGAGGGCTGTTTTATGTCTGTTATTGGCAGTAGATATGGTTGGAATGGAGAGAGTAAAAAGGAAGGACATTTGGTTCAGTTGAGTTTACTGGCACCTCAGTTAAAAGCTGCCTGAGCAGGAAACAGTGGTCTTTGAATTTTTATCTTTTAATCAGTGCAGCTTATGTGTCATCTCGCATGTACACAAGTGGATGGAGCAATTATGTGTTTCCAAGCTCACGTTGGGCTGCACTGTGCAAGTGACACACAGATATGTTTTTCTACCATGGTGATTACTTTCCATGGATGACTATTGATTTAATACTGAGTTAATTATATTTCTATCTCGTAACTTTACCTCTAAACCTAACCCTCACAGAAACATTTGAATTCTTGACATGTTTATAAAGCTGTTTTCCTCATGGGACGGCTGGCTGTCCTCTACAATATACAGTACGTGATTTCAGGTTTCACAACAATGTAGGCAAAACCTGACACAGACACTTCAGTTCATCCTCATAACTGGCTTTCTTTTAAGATACAGTTTTAAAAGGGTTGATGCACATAATAATAAGCTATCAGGTGCTAATGCAAAATTGGCAAGCAAAACCCCCGCTATCTTGTCACCTCAGGTGTCATCGTTCCTGTTTCATACAGCTGTGGCAACAAGCTACTTTTGAAACATCTGAGTGCCTCTACATCTCTGACCACAAAGAATATGATCCATAAGGCTAGCCCTGTGCATCTGCCAAAGTTGTCCCTGCTCCACAGACAAATGAAGACAAAACCACCTTCTCCACTGGGCTTAGATCAGTTTTGTGCATCTCGAAGTTTAGAGTTTGCATAGAGTAATCTAGTCTTGGATAGTTTTCTGAAGCAACTTACACCAAGGGCCTCAGAGCCTTGTCAGTCATTTTGGCTAAGAGGTCCTTGGCAATCACAGCAGTTGCATCTGCAGTGCATTGCTTTCTGACAGTAGATGTGGTAAAGAGCAGAAACAGGCAGATGGGCCAGAACCCTGCTGCTCTGCAAAGGCCATCAGCTAACAATTGTACACTCCAACCTCTCAGACCTGACCCAGCATGGGCAAAATAGCGAGGGAGCAGGAAGAGAGAGATGGATGGATGTGTAGCAGTGAATGAGAGTGACAGCAAGATTTATCATGAACGTGAAGGAAAAACAGTGTGCTTAGAGATGATGGATTGAGAGATTGCCTTAAAGCTTGGAGTGAGTATCTCTGGTGAGTCACTCAAACCTTATGTACCATGTTAATCAAGACAAAGTCCGCAGGAAATCAAATTTAAATAAACAGTTTGGATATAGTTAACTACACTCCTTCATTAAATAAATACATAATAATAATACAAACATAACAGGGAGCACAGAGTAAAATAATTGCTAAACAAACAAGATTTAATCACCCAAGCTCTACAGAAATTTCCAACATCTCACTAATATTACATGATGTGATTGGGCATTTGGTTAATTACCAGCTGGTGGTCTGCATGTTTCCATGGTCACTGTGACCAAGCAACATGATTGTGGTATTCTGCAAACATGTGTTGCCATCTGGCCCACAGTGTGAGAGTTAGTGTAGTCAGCAAACACGGTGCCAGTGCAGAGGACTAGTTCACGATCACTGCCTTGAAAATACCCCTCTATTGACATTTCACTCATATCACAAACTCTGGACAAGAATTGAATCTGGATTCCCAACAAATTGCTTTAATTTAATGAAATTACATTTTAAATGCTCTGAAATTAGTGATTTCCCTTCGAAGAGTGACTGTAAATTTGGTCGACCTTGCTCACAATTAGATATAGATTTAGACTGCTCTCTGGAATACTGTATTCTTATTGGTCAATCGTGCGATCCAGCGGTCTGATATTTCTGAATAATTAACACAATAATGGACTGAACATCCACACAACAGAAAGTGATATCTGGGTCATCTTTCCTACTTCTAGTAACACAATGTGTAAGTAGTCTAGGACTATGCAAAATAATGGGCAGTCAGAATAAACAAAATAATCACCAACCGAGCACCAACACAAACCGAAGGTGGAATTCAGTTTCTGGAGATACTGTGGCCTCTTTCTTTCTCACATAATAAAATAATTTCAATGCATATCAATATTACATGTCTGTTTATTGATTTATTTGGTAGGTAGCCACATAATTAGCAGGATAATGTGCAGTCGGGCAGTCGTTATTGCAAAATACCACACCATGATCACCCTGTCGAGGTATATTTTACAATAACGACTGGCTGAATGTACATTATCCCTTTCATATTTATATATTTATAAGTCACCAGAAAAACATTACTTTGGTTTTACTTTTCATGTATGTAACAGTTCAAAGATGGGTGTAGGAACCGGCTGAACAGTAAACAAAGTTTTAATGTCAAACTTAACTTAAAACAAAGATACACAAACACAGACACACATGCAACGTGTCCACGTGCGTCTTTCTCTCTCTCGAACTGGTTCCTCCAGCTCCCCTTTATCTTGCTCTCCCTCTGATCAGCTGATTCATTGCCGGCCAGGCCATTCCTCCCCCACCCAAGTCAGGCCAGGGCACCACCAGTCTGACTAACTCCCTCCCCATCTCTGGAGGGGAGATGCTGTCTTTCTGGCCGTTCTGTCAGCCGGTGGTCCACTCCACCTCCTGTGAACCTGAAGAAGAGACGAGGGGAGGCGTGGGGAGAGGGAAAGTGTGAGCAGAGACACAGAGAGAGAGAGAGATTGAGAGGAGAGAGAGAGAAGAACTTGCTCGCCTGCTCCCGGTCACCTGGTCCTCAACTGATCCTCCAACCTTGGGTGGATGCTAGCTGGCTCCTCTTCCGGCGGACGGCAGTGATTCCTCTAGTCCCTGGCAGAAGGAACTGCTCCTCCCCTTCTTCGGCGGACGGCAGCAGTTCCTCCAGCTCTAGGCGGCCGGCAGCAACCCCTCTGTCCCCAGGCATACGGCCGCGGCTGCTCTCCTGGCGGATGACAGCGGCGAGGACTCTGTGACAGTGCATCCCTCCTCCCTCCCAGGTTTCAGCACCAACTGTAACAGTATAAAGATGGGCAAGGAGAAGGCGGGAAGTGGCTGAACAGTCAACATAAAGGTTTAATTAATAAATTAACTTAAAACAACTTAAAACATAAATGAACAGACACATGCAGCACGGCCACATGCGTCACTCTCGCTCTCGAACTGGTACCTCTTTATCTCACTCTCCCGCTGATCAGCTGATTCAGTGCCGGCCGTGCACCAGACTGTGTTTGTCTTAGGTTGTGACTTAATAGAAGATCAGGTCAGATTTTATGATGGGTTTTAACAGAAATTCATGTAAATGCAAGGGTTTACGGTACATACAGTATTTTTCCTAAAATTGTTTATCATCAGGGGTTCACATCTAATTTTTCTTTGTTTAACTTCATAATAAATCTTGAACATAGTCATCTCATATTGCTCTGTCATCAACCAAAACACAATAAAAGAAACAGCTGAAAGAATCTGAAACATTCCTAAAAGTGTTTTATCAAAATTAAAGATGACTGTCAGTGTTCAACAAACATATCTCTTATTTTCTGCTTATAGTCTATAGATTTACAGTTTAAACCAGGATTGCCTTAGAAAAATCAATACTACAGATTTTATTCATTACGCACAGTATCAGTTCTCAGTAATTGTTTTTGGTTTGTATTTCAGTGTTTCAGTTTCAGTATTGGTTCAGTGCATTAGTTGTTTGTTTCTTTTCAATAATTATGAGAATAGGTACTGTACACACTGTACAATATAATGTGCCAATCAAATAGAGACTTTGGGGCAATTTTTATCAGTTTCTTGCTGAATATGTATGCTTCTCTGCGTTGCACTTTGAGAAATGAATTTAGCCTTATTTTATATGCTGATGGTTAAATGAGCCTTCCCACCATTCGTCTTCATCAAAAGCACATTTGAGGTCCTGGTCCCATGTTACTAGAGCTCAGAGCTTATCTTTCTTTATAAGGCCTTACTCTCTAATCTATGAAAACAAAACCTCTTATTTTATTCTCTGAACTGTCACATTGAATCACACGAACAACTGTACCCTTAAATAGCCAAATTAATACTGCCACAATGCCTTAAATATTCTTTATGTTCCTCTGAATGGGGTATGTAGCCTAGTCTGAATGTTTGATTGAGCTATCATAACTCCTCAAGGATACCATAGGAGGTCAGAATGTGTAAATTATCCAATTACATCATTGGGAGGGAGCTTTTCACACAGAGAACGCTAAACTGCATCAGTTGTAAAATTGGTTCCCGCATTTATGCTGAGCGCTACATTCTCTGAATATGCACAAAAGACTGTCAGCTTGTATATGAGAATGAATTAATGATATGCCAAATCTGTGAAAGTGTGTGGTTTGGTAACAATTAATTGATATTGCTTGTATACATTTTCAGCAATAAAAGGAGCACAAACATTAAAAATGTCTTTCTCTTCATCTCTGCTGCATCAGCAGGGTGTGGTACAATTTGATGTGGTGCTGGTGCCACCCAGAGAGATGTGTGACAGATATGCACATATGGAGAATCAGCACCCTAAAGGAGAAAGAATAGGGAGTGGCGAGAGGAGAGGACAAGAGGGATGAAGAGAAGAGAGATTTTTATGTCAAACTAATGCTCTACAGAGGTCACATTGAACTTCTGTATGATTAAGACCAATGAAGCCTATAAACCTGAGAAAGCTATCCGTTTGCATTCACGATCTTCTCAATGGCAGATTCTTGGCTCATTCAGGACCCCCCTGAAATATGCAACCTGCATGCTGCCTCTTTTGGTTCTGGACCAAGGCCGGATTTACCACCGGGCCAATTGGGCCGGTGCCCGGGGGCCTCCGACCTGTAGGGGGCCTCTAAGACCCCACTAACTGTGTGGCCTCATCCTTTTTTCTTTTTTTTTTCTTTTTTCTTTAAAATTAAATTAAAATAAAATTAATGAATGAGTGTGTGTTTGTGTGTATGTGTGATAACAATAATTTATTTGCACACAAAAAAGTATCATGATCAGTTTTTTGGCTGTGTCTGATGATGACAATGAGTCAGGTTACCGCAGAAACTGTTGATAGCGGCAAGACCAGCGGTAGAAGATAGTGTGAAAACAAGAGAATTGAGGACATCGAAAAATCAAACAACATGGATAATAAACGGTGGAGCAGTGGAGATACAAAACGGAAAGCTAAAAGGGAGGATAGCAGAGAGGATTTAATTAGGAGAAATATTCCAACCATCTCCACTTTTTCCAAAGTCGGCTCGACGCAAATAAAGAGCATGGCAGCGCCTGCGGTGATGCTAGCGAAGAGGAGTTTAACACAACATCCAGCCTTGCTATTTCAGATGAACCTGAGCATCAGCACCAGCATGACAAGACAGAGAACGTCTCGGTTACGTATGTAACCTCCGTTCCCTGATGGAGGGAACGAGACGTCGTGTCGAAGAAGCGACACTAGGGGTCTCTCTTGAGCGCCGAAAGATACCTCTGATCTATGAAAAAAGGCCAATGAGAGTTGGCGAACAGTATTTGCATACTCCGCCTCCGGATACGGATATAAAGGCGAGAGAAATACGCTCGTTCATTCAGGATTTTTCTGAGGAGCTGGGAGTGTTCCGGGCATCTCAGCGGCTCGGCTCAGCGACGTGGCCGGGAAGACACGACGTCTCGTTCCCTCCATCAGGGAACGGAGGTTACATACGTAACCGAGACGTTCCCCGTCTGTCGCTCACTTCGACGTCGTGTCGAAGAAGCGACACTAGGGGTCCACTTCAAAACTCGCCATGCGCTGAGCCGTGTACGTGTACTGCTGACACAGAAGCGGGCAGGTATTTTGCACGTGCACAAGCGACCAACTGTGTTCAGGCTGCACGTACTCTTCCCCAATGCCCCGAAAAAGCGTCAGCATCCTTTTGGTTACCCTAGGGGGGAACAAGGTGACGCTCCCAACTAGGGAACGGGCCAAGCCTGGCTGGGCCTCTTTTCTCTCTATGTTTTCTCAGCATAGAGCAAGAGCAGCCGGGGCCCTTACCGCATCGAGGGAAGGGGGTCTTATTCCGAAGTCCTATTCTTTTAGGGGGAAAAGACCCTGCGGAGGCCACACCCGCCCAACAGGGGAGGTAAAGGTGGCAAAAATACATCACATGGCCACTTGGGGCATGTGGGAGGAAATGGCGCGGTGGTAGATCCAACCTCAAGGAGGGGGGAGTTGCTACAACACGGCGACCGGAGGGCAGCAAAGGGCTGCCTAAGGGAGACGCGGGTCAGCTCGTAAGGTGACCGTACCACGGAAATACACACAGGAGGAGTCCCGTAGGAGGCCTGATCTGTGGAGCACTTATTCCAGTAGGGGTAGCCGGAGGTACCCGTAGTGGACTGGACCAGCACGTTCCTCCGATGAACTGCTGCGGGTCCGAAGTGCTAGGGAGGAATCAACCAGGGACCTGGGTCCTCTGGGACAAAAGCGCACTGTTTTGCCTCGGCAGAGGGAAACGGCGCTGGTACAAGCGGATCACCCGGTCAGATCGTCGACGTGTACCGAGTTCTACGGGCTCGGACCTGAGAGAACACGGGACGAAACTGACTCAACCCTGAGATTGTAAAATCTCGTGAAGGTGTTAGGTGCTGCCCAGCCCGCAGCTCTGCAAATGTCTGCTAGGGAGGTGCCCCTTGCCAGTGCCTACGAGGATGCCACGCTCCTAGTGGAGTGGGTCCGCACCCGTAAGGGGGGCGGCACGGCCTGGGTGTGGTAGGCCAACTGAATGGCCTCCACCACCCAGTGAGACAACCTCTGTTTGGAGACAGCATTCCCTTTCTGCTGTCCTCCAAAGCAGACAAAGAGCTGTACAAGTACAAGCGGATCACCCGGTCAGATCGTCGACGTGTACCGAGTTCTACGGGCTCGGACCTGAGAGAACACGGGACGAAACTGACAAAACCCTGAGATTGTAAAATCTCGTGAAGGTGTTAGGTGCTGCCCAGCCCGCAGCTCTGCAAATGTCTGCTAGGGAGGTGCCCCTTGCCAGTGCCTACGAGGATGCCACGCTCCTAGTGGAGTGGGTCCGCACCCGTAAGGGGGGCGGCACGGCCTGGGTGTGGTAGGCCAACTGAATGGCCTCCACCACCCAGTGAGACAACCTCTGTTTGGAGACAGCATTCCCTTTCTGCTGTCCTCCAAAGCAGACAAAGAGCTGCTCAGAGCGCCTGAAGCTCTGGGTGCGTTCCAGGTAGGCACGCAAAGCACGTACTGGACACAATAGTGAGAGGGCTGGGTCTGCCTCCTCCCGGGGTAGCGCTTGTAGGTTCACTACCTGATCTCTAAAGGGCGTGGTAGGAACCTTGGGCACATAGCCCGGTCGAGGTCTTAGGATCACGTGAGTGTCTGCCGGACCGAACTCCAGGCAAGTGTCGTTAGTAGAGAACGCTTGCAGGTCCCCGACCCTCTTGATGGAGGCGAGCGCGATCAGCAGGGCCGTCTTTAGAGAGAGGGCCCTGAGTCCGGCTGATTCTAGCGGCTCGAAAGGGGATCTCTGAAGACCGGCGAGGACCACCGAGAGATCCCAGGAGGGGAACAGGTTTGGCCGGGAGGGATTTAACCTCCGGGCACCTCTTAGGAACCTGACGATTAAGTCGTGCTTGCCCAGAGACTTGCCGTCTACTGGGTCGTGGTGAGCTGCGATAGCAGCAACATACACCTTTAAGGTGGACGGGGACAGCCTCCCCTCCAACTTTTCCTGTAGAAACAGGAGCACTGACCTAACTGCGCACCTCTGTGGGTCTTCTGCCCGGGAAGAACACCAATTGACGAACAGACGCCACTTTAGGGCGTAGAGTTGCCTGGTAGAAGGGGCTCTGGCTTGGTTGATCGTGGCTACGACCGTGGGTGGTAGGCCAGCTAGATCTTCCGCGTCCCGTCCAGGGACCAGACATGGAGATTCCAGAGGTCTGGGTGCGGATGCCAGAGCGTGCCCCGTCCCTGAGAAAGAAGGTCCTTCTTCAGAGGAATTCGCCAGGGAGGGGCTGTCGCGAGGAGTACGAGGTCCGAGAACCAGGCCCGGGTGGGCCAGTAGGGAGCCACGAGAGTGACTTGCTCCTCGTCCTCCCTGACCTTGCACAGCACCTGTGCAAGAAGGCTCACTGGGGGAAATGCGTACTTGCGCAGCCCCACTGGCCAGCTGTGTGCCAGTGCATCTGCCCCGAGGGGAGCCTCTGAACGGGCGTACCAGAGGGGGCAGTGGGAGGTCTCTCGGGAGGCAAACAGGTCTACCTGGGCCTTGCCGAACCGTTCCCAAATCAGCTGAACCGAGTGGGGGTGAAGCCTCCACTCTCCGCCAGGCAAGCGTTGTCGTGACAGCGTGTCCGCTACCACATTGAGGTTGCCGGGGATGTGAGTGGCACGCAGCGACTTGAGTCGGTGCTGGCTCCAAAGGAGGAGACGACGGGCGAGTTGTGACATGTGACGGGAGCGTACGCCGCCTTGGCGATTTATGTACGCGACCGCAGTGGTGCTGTCCGACCTGACTAGGACATGTTCGTCCCGAATTAACGGGAGAAACTTCCGCAGGGAAAAGAGGACGGTCAACAACTCGAGGCAGTTGATGTGCCAACGCAGCTGGGCCCCTTTCCAACGGCCTGAGGCTGCGTGCCCGTTGCAAACGGCGCCCCAACCCAATCTGGAGGCGTCGGTTGTGACCAAGACGCGTCTGGACACCTGCTGTAGGGGTACTCCAGCCCGTAAGAAACAGAGGTCTGTCCAGGGGTTGAATGTTTGTCGGCAGGCGGGGGTGATTGTCACCCGGTGCGTGCCGCGGAGCCATGCTCGTCTCGGGACTCGGGTCCGAAGCCAGTGTTGGAGCGGTCTCATATGCATCAAGCCCAGCGGCGCGACCGCCGCGGCGGATGCCATATGCCCCAGGAGCCTCTGGAAAAGTTTTAAGGGGACCGCTGTGCCCGGCCTGAGGGCGGCGAGGCAGTTCAACACTGACTGAGCACGCTCCTTTGTGAGACGTGCGGACATTGAGACCGAGTCTAACTCCATCCCGAGAAAAGAGATGCTCTGAACTGGAGTGAGCTTGCTCTTTTCCCAGTTGACCTGAAGCCCCAAACGGCTGAGGTGCCTGAGCACCTGGTCTCTGTGAGCGCATAGTAACTCTCGCGAGTGGGCTAGGATGAGCCAGTCGTCGAGGTAGTTGAGTATGCGGATGCCGGCTTCTCGGAGCGGGGCAAGAGCTGCCTCTACGACTTTCGTGAAGACGCGAGGGGACAGAGACAGGCCGAAGGGGAGGACTTTGTACTGATACGCCTGGCCCTCGAACGCAAACCGTAGGTAGGGGCAGTGTCGGGGCAGGATAGAGACGTGGAAGTACGCGTCCTTCAGGTCTACCGCTGCGAACCAATCTAGATGCCGGACGCAGGTTAAAATATGCTTCTGCGTGAGCATTTTGAACGGGAGTTTGTGCAACGCTCGGTTGAGAACTCGCAGGTCCAAGATTGGTCGTAAGCCGCCGCTTTTCTTGGGTACGATGAAGTAGGGGCTGTAGAAACCCTTCTTCATCTCGGTTGGAGGGACAGGCTCTATCGCGTCTTTGGCCAGAAGAGTCGCGATTTCCGCGCGCAGGGAGTGGGCGTGTTCGCCGTGTACTGCGGAGAAGCGGATGCCCATGAAGGGGGGCGGGGGCCTGGCAAACTGAATTGCGTAACCGAGTCGGATGGTCCGTGCCAGCCAGCGAGATGGGTTGGGAAGTGAAAGCCACACGTCCAACCTCTGCGCTAGGGGCACTAAAGGGACGATTAATTTTGACGTACCCGGCGGGGCTTCGCAGCGGGGCGGAGCAGGTAGGGCAGCGTTGGGCGGCGACGGGGCGACCCGCGGCTGAGGTGCTGAGAAAAGACTCAAAGCACTTACCTTGCTCCGCACACCCGGCAGGGGCGGGTTAGCGACTGAGGAGGAGGTCCTGGGTAGGCGTCCTCTGGACTCGTCGGAACCGGCCGGCCGGGGGACAGTCGTGGGGCTGAAGACGGGTGGTCCGTGTCCAGGAGGCCAGGACTGTCGGGATCTAAGGGCAAAGTGCCGTGAGAACGGCATTTGCGGGCCAGGTGACCCAGAGACACAGGGAATAGCTCTTTTACTGAGAATGTGGGTACCGCAACCCCATCTAGGGGGGGGGCGGCAAATTAAATTGTTTAAAAACAAAAGATTCTCCTCCCGGCCCTCCACCGGGGGACGGAGTGGACTTACCACCTCCGGAGCTAACGTCTGCGTCGCTGGGTCGTCCGTCTCAGGACCGCCTGGGAGCCTTCCGGGTCCTCAAGGGAGTCCGGGAGACGGGGGGCGTCTGCTTCTTGCGGTGTGCTCGACGCAGGGGCTGAGAGCTGGGCCCGGGTTGAGGCGGAGCAGATTTCCTAGCCGCAGGAGGACGCCCTCGGCGAGCAGACGGGGCAGTGGCCCTGGCAGCAGGTTTGCGGCGAGGCAGGATGTGTGAGATGGCCTCCGTCTGTCTTTTCACCGTGGAGAACTGCTGGGCAAAGTCCTCGACGGTGTCGCCGAAGAGGCCAAGCTGGGAGACAGGGGCGTCGAGGAAGCGAACTTTGTCGGCCTCACGCATCTCGACCAGGTTGAGCCACAGATGACGTTCCTGGACCACTAGGGTGGCCATCGCCTGCCCGAGTGCCTGCGCGGTGACCTTCGTGGCCCTGAGGGCGAGGTCGGTCGCTGAGCGCAGTTCCTGCAACACGTCGGGATCAGGGCTACCCTCGTGCAGATCTCTGAGCGCCTTGGCCTGGTGGACTTGCAGGAGAGCCATGGCGTGCAAGGTGGAGGCGGCCTGTCCCGCGGCGCTGTAGGCTGTGTTGTTGAGGGAGGATGAAGTCTTACAGGCCTTGGAAGTGGGTACAGGGCGCCCGCGCCAGGTGGTAGGGTCACCGGGACAAAGATGGAGCGCAACTGCCCTATCCACCTGGGGAATCGCCGTGTACCCGTGGGCCTCTCCGCCGTCGAGGGTAGCGAGAGCGGACGAGCAGGGCTTTTGACGGACGGAGAGCGGGGCTCTCCATGACGACGTCAGCTCGTCATGCACTTCCGGGAAAAACGGGACCGGGGGGGGGGCGTGGCTGTGAGCGGCGCCCAAACCCCAGGAACCAGTCATCCAACCGTGACGGGTGTGGGGAGGATGGAGGTCTCCAGTCCAACCCCACCCCGACGGCGGCCCGGGCAAGCATGTCGGACATCTGCGCATCCGCCTCAACCTGGGCCTGCTGGCCCGAAGGCGGCAGTCCAGGGGAGGAGTCAGCGTCAGACGCCGCGCTCTCCGATGGAGCGGCGAGCTCATCGGCTTCAGGCTCAAGAGGATAGGCAGACCGGCCCGGAGGCGAATCGCCGTTATCTCGAGACTGGACGGAGGTAAACGAGCGTGTCGGGGGGCGGGTGGTCCGAGGGGACGTGCCCGGCGGAAGCGCACCCGCTGCCCTCCCCAAATCGCCTCCAGCGCCAACCGCATCGTCCTCAATCCCGTGGGAAGAAGGAGCGATACGGGGGGCGGCTGGAGTGGCGTGCTTTCTATTGAAAGCAAGCCGCGACCGCAACGTTACCATGGTCATGTTCTCGCAGTGAGAACATGAGCCATCCACAAACGCAGCCTCGGTGTGATCGGCGCCCAGACACACGAGACAGCGCCTGTGGCCGTCAGAAGCGGAGAGCACTCTACCGCATCCAGGAACTACACAGGGGTTGAATGGCATCTTTAAAAAGACGCGCCCTGAAAAGGGCGTTCAACACCGCTATGTATTGCTCTTTTAGAGAAATAAACTCTTTGTGAGAAATATAACTCTTTATATAGTGGAACTCTTTCAAACTCTGCGCTGTCGAAGCGCCCAGGGGCAAACTGCACGCCGGCAGAGAAGAGAAAAACAGCCGCTGTAGTGCGCCGTAAATCCAACAGCAGCAGAGCGTCAGAGGATCAGAAGCAGGATCAGCAGTGTTATACGCAGCAGTCAGCATAAACACGACCTTCGGCTCCGAAGAAAATTACTGAATGAACGAGCGTATTTCTCTCGCCTTTATATCCGTATCCGGAGGCGGAGTATGCAAATACTGTTCGCCAACTCTCATTGGCCTTTTTTCATAGATCAGAGGTATCTTTCGGCGCTCAAGAGAGACCCCTAGTGTCGCTTCTTCGACACGACGTCGAAGTGAGCGACAGACGGGGAACCACAGTCTCCGACTCCGCTTGAGACTGAAACTGAAGCAGGCGCTTCGGAAGCCACTGAAGGTGGCAGAGACCCGGCAGTGACGAGTAGGTTAACGTACATTACCAGTTTGACAAAAAGAGGTGCTCAACAGTCAGCTGTTTTTCCGAAGTCAGCTCTTTAGATAAAATTGTGGTCACTCAAAGAATCTCAAAGATTTTGTGCCCAGGGCACACTATTTTTTTGAGCCAATCGGCTGAGCCGTAAATGCCATGTGACTAATTACTTTATTAGACCTGCAGAAAATCATGTTGCTATCACACTGATTGGCTGATGGCACCACAAGAACGTGCACAGTCTCAAGCCCTTCACTAGCGACTATCCTGCCCATGCATGAACAGTGACTTCTAAGGCAACAGACAGGGATAAATAGAAATCCTTTTCATGCTCTTGAGAGCCCTCCAAAAAAAAAAAAACAGTAGTCAGATGTGGCAGCGGGGGCGTGGTCAAGCGCCGTCCGGAGAGGGGGAGCGGTAAGGGGGCTTGCACCTGAGCTAAAATATGTCTAACACCTGTCTCTAATTTCAGTGAGCACGGGGAGAGCGGCATATAAGAGCCACAACACCGCCAGTCGGGGCACGATGCCAGTCCAGCGTTGGCAGCCTCATTCAAAGATAGAGCAACCCTTTAAAAAGATCATTTGTATTCACCTTTGTGTTATCCCGTTACCTTTGAAAAATTAAAGAAACCTTACCTTTGAGTTCTCCAGCCTGTCACCGTGTCCTTCTTCCCCTGTCCAGTCTAGTCCCTTGTTACACTGGTGCCGAAACCCGGGATAAAATAGACATGGAAGGTCGCCCCGTAGAGTCCTCCCAGCTGACCGAAGTCCTCCAGTCCCTCGCTACATTACATCAAAGCCACCAGCACTCCCTGCTTGAGCTCCGAGAGGACCAGGATCGACGGTTCTTTGAGATCATGCGGGCTCAAGCAGAGGACCGACTTGCCATCCGGAGCCTCCTCAGCCGGGAGGTCGCTCCCGCCACAGCCGCGACCCCGGACAATCATTCTCCGTTGCCCCCTCCAATGTTACAGAAGATGGGGGCGACGGACGACCCAGAGGCCTTTCTGGACTTGTTTGAGCGAACCGCGGAGATCTGGGCCTGGCCGCGCGATCAATGGGCAGCCCGCCTCATACCTCTATTGTCCGGGGAAGCCCAACTCGCGGCTCAACAACTGCCGGCAACGAACATCCTGGCCTACCCCGATCTGAGGAGAGCCATTATGCAACGGGTTGGTCGGAGCCCCGAGGAGAATCGTCAGCTCCTCCCGGCCATGAAGCTGGACAAAGCCGACTGCCCGTTCGCGTTTGCTCAGCGGCTCCGTGATGCCTGCCGGAAGTGGCTGCTAGTGGGGGACCGCGGCGTCGAGGGTCTCATCGATCAGGTGGTGCTGGAGCAATTCACCCAGCGATTACCCAAGAGAACGGCGGAGTAGGTCCAGTGCCACCGCCCGACATCGCTGGAGGCAGCCGTGCAGCTTGCGGAGGACCACATGGCGGCGGTCCCGAGGGCGGATGAGCCCTCTCTCTCTCTCTCTCTCTCTCCCTCCCCTCCCCCTGTGTTTTTTTCCGCTCTTCCCCATCCCCCTCCCCCCTCTCGCTCTGTCTTCCTTCCAGGGTCCGTTCCTGCCCCCCGCAGGCGAGGAGCCTGGCAGAGACCCACGGTGGCATTGCACACCCCCCCCCGCCACATTCAGCCGCTCTCACCCTCAGGTGGGGGCGTCCGCCGACGCAGGCACGGGTGTGGCGGCTGGGCCAGCCTGTTGGAGGTGCGGGGACCCGGGCCACTTCCGCGATCAGTGTCCGATGATGGAAGTGGGGACGGTGGTTCGGGTCTCCGATCGGGCTGGAGTGTACCGGATTCCGGTAAGAATCCAGGGGGGTACACACCAAGCATTGCTGGATACCGGTTGCAATCAGACCACCATCCATCAACGCTTGGTTCAACCCGGGGCTTTGGGCACAGCTAGACGGGTGAGGGTGAGGTGTGTGCATGGGGATATTCACAAGTACCCGATGATGACCTTGTTAGTGAAATTCCGGGGAAAAAAGCATAGAGTGGAGGCAGCGGTTAGTCCCCGCCTCACCCATACTCTGATTTTGGGAACCGATTGGCCAGCGTTGAAAGATGTGCTAGGGGGAGTTTGTACGGATGGGTCCTGCACTAAAGTGGGGAGATGTGCGATGTGCGATGCTTTGACAGGGGAGGCGGAGCCGGGGCCGTCCTCGGCTGCTCCAAATCGGGATGACGAGGAGAGGGGCGAGGCTTCCGCCCCTCCTCTTCGCAGGGAATTCCCTGATGAGGATTTCCCTTTGGAGCAGTCGCGGGACGAAACCCTCAAACATGCCTTTGGTCAGGTAAAAGTGATCGATGGTCAGCGTCTTCAGCCAGACATCGCACTCGCATACCCCTATTTTTCAATTATAAATGACCGACTGTATAGAGTGACGCAGGACACTCAAACTAAAGAAAATAGGACACAGCTTTTGATTCCACGGAGCCGCCGGGAAATGTTATTCGAAGCGGCTCATTATAATCCCATGGCGGGTCATCTAGGGGAAAGAAAAACACTTCTCCGACTAATAGCCCGTTTTTATTGGCCGGGCATTAGCGGTGACGTCCGCAGGTGGTGTGCGGCGTGCCGCGAATGCCAGCTGGTAAACCCACCGGCCACCCCAAAAGCGCCATTGCGCCCTCTTCTGTTGATCGAGGTCCCCTTCGAGAGAATTGGAATGGACCTTGTCGGGCCATTAGAGCGGACAGCACGGGGACATCGCTTTGTGTTAGTCCTAGTGGATTACGCAACGCGATATCCGGAAGCAGTGCCTCTAAGCAACATCTCAGCACGTAGTGTTGCTGGGGCGCTCTTCAAAATAATCTCCCGGGTGGGGATTCCAAAAGAAATCCTCACCGATCAAGGCACAACGTTTATGTCATGCACACTTCGCGAACTTTACGATCTATTGGGCATTAAATCGATTCGCACTAGCGTGTATCATCCGCAGACAGATGGCCTAGTGAAACGTTTAACAAAACCCTCAAAAACATGATTCGTAAGATCGTGCACGAGGATGCTAAAAACTGGGACAGATGGATCGATCCCCTGTTGTTTGCAGTACGAGAGGTCCCGCAAGCCTCCACCAGCTTCTCTCCATTTGAGCTGTTGTACGGGCGATGCCCGCGCAGCATCTTAGATGTTTTACGAGAAGGCTGGGAGGAAGGACCTACAACTAGCAAAAATGAAATTCAATACGTTCTTGACCTCAGAGCAAAGCTCCACACTTTGGGAAAACTAACACAGGAGAATTTGCTCCGGGCCCAAGAAAGTCAATGCCGGCTGTACGACAGGGGAACGCGGCTGAGGGAATTTGCACCGGGAGATAAAGTTCTTGTATTGCTTCCCACATCGAGCTCCAAATTACTCGCCAAGTGGCAAGGGCCCTTCGATGTCACACGACGAGTGGGGGATCTCGATTATGAAGTTAAGCGAACCGATAGAGGGAATGCGCGTCAAATTTACCACCTCAACCTCCTTAAATTATGGAGGGAGGCGGTCCCTGTATCGTTGGCTACGGTGGTCCCGGAGAGGGCGGAGCTCGGACCGGAGGTAAATCCAAACCCAGATATCAATGCCCCGGTCATTTGTGGAGACCACCTCACCCCGTGCCAACGAGCAGAGGTTGCCAGGTTGCAGAAGGAGTTTGCGGACGTGTTTTCTCCCCTGCCGGGTCGCACGAACCTCATCCAGCACCATATCGAGACCGAGCCGGGGGCGGTCGTTCGTTGCCGCCCTTATCGCCTCCCCGAGCATAGAAAGAAAATTGTCCGGGACGAATTGGATGCCATACTTGATATGGGGGTAATAGAAGAATCCCACAGCGACTTGTCCAGCCCGGTCGTTCTTGTTCCCAAGAGTGACGGGTCTGTGCGGTTCTGTGTGGATTATAGAAAAGTCAACGCGTTGATGAACTGCTCGATCGGTTAGGTACTGCTCGCTTTTATTCGACATTGGATTTAACAAAGGGTTATTGGCAGATCCCCTTGACACCAATCTCCCGAGAAAAAACAGCCTTCACCACGCCGTTTGGATTACACCAATTCGTGACACTTCCGTTCGGTTTGTTCGGGGTCCCAGCCACGTTCCAGCGTTTAATGGACCGTGTCCTCCGGCCGCACTCTGCTTACGCCGCTGCCTACATAGACGATATTATTATTTATAGTAATGACTGGCAGCGGCATATACAACATCTGAGGGCGGTCCTGAAGTCGCTGCGGCGGGCGGGGCTCACTGCAAACCCTAAGAAGTGCGTGATTGGGCGTGTGGAGGTGCGGTATCTGGGGTTCCACTTGGGCCATGGCCAGGTGCGTCCCCAAATTGATAAAACCGCGGCGATTGCGACTTGCCCTAGGCCCAAGACCAAAAAGGGGGTGAGGCAGTTCCTGGGGCTGGCTGGCTACTACAGAAGGTTCGTACCTAATTATTCGGACGTCACCAGCCCGCTGACTGACCTCACTAAAAAGGGGGCTCCAGATCCGGTCCAATGGTCGGAACAGTGGCAGCAGGCGTTCACACAAATTAAAGCCGCACTCTGTGGGGGGCCGCTCTTGTATTCCCCTAACTTCTCTCTCCCTTTCTTATTACAGACGGACATTTCAGACAGAGGGCTGGGGGCCGTACTCTCGCAGGTGGTGGAGGGGGAGGAGCGCCCGGTGCTATACATCAGTAGGAAGCTCTCCTTGAGGGAAACGAAGTATAATGGCTTTCTACATTGTGACGGTAGTGAAATATTACCATCCCGTTCCTTTAAAAAAAAAAACAACAACAACTCTGCATTACAATTTCATCCCTTTAATATTGCCATAGTATTCTTTTAAAAATGGAAATGAAGGGGCATATACAGGAGGTAATTGGAAGGGAGCGAGAGAGAAAGGGAACAGAGTGTTAGAGGAAACGACGAAGTAATGGCGGAGATATGGAGAAACCAGGAAGTCTGAACATGGCTTCCCAGGGACTACTGTCTCGCTGCTGGCGCTTGAGGTTCGGCAAAACTTTTGCACCTCAAAGTCACTCCTGGCAGAGCGATTTTAGTGCGGTTTAGATTTTGAGTTTTGCTTATGATGTATTGTGATTTACTTTTGTTCAATACAACACAATTTCAAGTGCAACACTGGTGGTGAAACGTGATCTTTTTATTAGAATACAATTTGTTGATTAATTGACAATAGGTCATTGTGGCAGCGGGGGCATGGTCAAGCGCCCGTCCGGAGAGGGAAAGCGGTAAGGGCGCTTACACCTGAGCTAAATTATGTCGAACACCTGTCTCTAATTTCAGTGAGCACGGGGAGAGCGGCATATAAGAGCCACAGCACCGCCAGTCAGGACGCCAGTCCTACACTCCAGCGAGGGACTGGAGGACTTCAGCCAGCTGGGAGGACTCTACGGGACGACCTTCCATGTTTTAATCTCCCGGGTTTCGTCACCAGTGTAGGACAGACTCTTGACAGGGCGGGGAAAAGGAGGACACGAGGACAGGCTTCTGCACACAGGTAAGGGGGTTTTTAATTCTCCAAAGTAAAGTCACAGGTTTTCCAAACATAAACTTCTTCTTATAACAAAACTTAAACTTTCCATCAACTTTAAACTACTCGTGGGCTGCCAACACTGGACTGGCGTCCTGACTGGCGGTGCTGTGGCTCTTATATGCCGCTCTCCCCATGCTCACTGAAATTAGAGACAGGTGTTAGACATAATTTAGCTCAGGTGTAAGCGCCCTTACCGTTTTCCCTCTCCGGACGGGCGCTTGACCACGCCCCCGCTGCCACAGTCATTTAAAGATTTTTTTTTTTTAGTTTGATTAATACTATTAATAATATATGACACAAACAATATATGATAATAGCAGTATTTAGTATCTTATTTCTTTCTTGGTATTTTTTAATTGAGATATCTGGGGTAAATCTGTTATTATATTGGCAGACCTAACCTGTCTACCTGGCACCCAAAATAAGTTTGGAGTTTTCATTATGAGTTGCATTCTGGTGTTGGACACCGCTACAACATCTATCAATTGCACATGCTAACCATGCTAGTAGCTAAACCATGACCCTCTGACCAAGCCGAGCATGGACAAGGACAAAAATGTGTAGAGATGCCTGGCACGCTAAGGGCGTTTTCCAAATTGCATTTTTGTGCCCTTGAAGGGCACTTAGTGAAGGGGATGCCACTCGAATAGTTGTTCCAAATAAAAGTAAGAAGGCTTATTTGTGAATTTAGTGAAGGGTACATTCAAAATGTATTGCCATGCTCCCTTTAGAGAGCCAACATTAAGAGCTTTGTCATTTTTAGTGAGTAGGGCATAGGAATGATCACTTTCGATTGGAATTTGCCCTAAGACAAGACAGAGAGACACCCACATGTGGACAGGTCCTTTGAACAGCACTAGACCCTATTATCAACATCTCTATGGAGATTATGTTGGACCATATCTATACAGCATGACAGGATTGTGTCTCTTACTGATGGCATGTTTGTCCCTACAATATGTGTGTGTCTAGTGTCTTAGTATAGCTAGCATTGCTGGTACTGAGTGTGATGGTGTTATCAAAGGCTCTCTTTATCCTGGCAGCTGAAGAGGCTCCTCGCGGTTGTTCTCTTTTCCCACGCCTCCCTACCACTCTGAAACAAACAGCACGCAAAACTCTACACTCTCCTCCCTCACAGCCATACACATGGCACAAAGACTTTCATAAAGACTTTCATCTCAAGATTTTTGTTTTCCTGTTTTTCAGTGGATGGCTGTCTTTTGCAGGCCCTTGACAGGAACTGGTCAACAGTGGGCAGATGTTTTGAAGATGAAATTTTCATTGTCCGTCTGACACTAAATATAAAATACACTTATTCATTATCTGTGTTTATGCATGTATTTGTGTGGAAAAAACTGTATGCAAAAGTTTTTTAAAATCATGATTCATGAATACGCTTTGGAGAAAATGTACACTACCAAAAATGTTCATAATTTGAACAGAAAAGTGTGTAAAAATGCTACAATAGTGGAACAGGTAACTGATATCAGTTTTGTACATTATGGTGTTTTATGTTACATTTTATGTTGTTTAGTTAATGTTAATTGCATTATTTTAGTGTCACATGTGTTTACCCAAAATGGTGTTACTGTGAGCCAGTCTCCATCATAGGATTTTAATGTGTCTAAAGGACTTGTAAAAGGAGTAATTATTATTATAGGAGCATGGTATAGATCACTAACCACCTGGCATGTCGGGGTATATTGTGTAGATATAGGGGCAATAGTTATAATGCACAATTTATCAACTAATGCAAATAATTTTGAGACAGCAAGAATTTGAGTAACAAATTAAGATAATACTTACTCAAAATAACTTCCGAAAAGGTTCAAAATTTCCTGTTAATTTCAAATATATTTGGCATTTTTTAACATCTTCAGTAGTATTTATACACATTTCATACATATTATATACAAAATAATCTCTGTTGTAATTGGGTCAGTGAATGTGAGTCCACTGTGAAAATTTTTCAGAACAAATCTGTTCCCTTACTATTCACTTAATAAAAACAATGTGTTTAATAGGGACCTTTAGCCCCTGCAACAGGGGGGATTTTTACTGGATTTTTTCATTCCTGTCCCAAAGAAACCAATGTCACAGGAATTTATGACTACAGACCTGTCGCCCTGACATCTGTAGTCATGAAATCATTTGAGAGACTGGTGTTGGCCCACCTGAAGGACATCACTGGACCCTTTCTAGATCCCTTTCAATTTGCTTATCGAGCAAACAGGTCTGTGGCGGATGCAGTCAACATGGGATTGCATCATATCCTGCAACATCTGGACAGACCATCATCCCAGCTATACTCCAGACTAAACTACACCAGCTCTCTGTTCCCACGTCTACCTGTCAGTGGATTACCAACTATCTGATAGACAGGCAGCAGCTTGCGAGACAGGGGAAATTCACTTCCAGCACCTGTACAATCAGCACTGGTGCCCCACAGGGGTATGTGCTCTCCCCACTAATCTTTTCCCTCTACACCAATGACTGTATCGCCAATGACCACTCTGTTAAACTGTTGAAATTGCAGATGACACCACTGCCTCATCCGAGAAGATGAAGAGACTGCATACAGAAGGGAGGTTGAACAGCCGTCTGGCACAGTCAAAACAACCTGGAGCTGAACACGCTCAAAATGGTGGAGATGATTGTGGACTTTAGGAGGAACACCCCAACACTGACCACCCTCACCATTCTAAACAACTCTATGGCAGCAATGGAGTCATTCAGGTTCCTTGGCACTACCATTTCACAGGACCTGAAGTGGGAGACCCATATTGACTCCATTGGGAAAAAGGCCCAGCAGAGGTTGTACTTCCTTCACCTGATGAGAAATTTCAACTTGCCACAGGTGCTGCTGCTACAGTTCTACTCAACAGTCATTGAGTCATTGTCCTCTGCATGTCAGTAACTGTCTGGTTTGGTTCAGCTACGAAATTGGATATCAGAAGACTACAAAGGACAGTTCGGAATGCTGAGAGGATTATTGGTTGCCCCCTGCCCTACCTTGAAGAACTATACTATTCCAGAGTGAGGAAAAAGATTGGAAAAATCACTCTGGACTATACTCACCCAGCCCACTACCTTTTTGAACTGTTAGCTTCTGGCCGATGCTTCAGAGCTCTGAGCACCAGAACCATCAGTCACAGGATTTTTTTTTTCCCTCAGGCTATCCATCTTATGAACAGTTAAAACTGCCCCATTGAGCAATAATTATGTGCAATTCACCGTCTAGTCTTATTACTATTATCACATCCAACCTCTTCTGCCATTACATTCCCTTGAACTGTATATAACAGATTTGTATTTAGTTTTGCACTTCGTATGTGTATGTGTGTATGTATGTATGTTTGTGTCTGTGTGTGTATGTGTGTGTATGTGTATACATGTATATGTGTATGTATGTACAGTATATATGTATGTATGTGTATGTATGTATATATATAAATATTGTCTTATTGTATTCTATATATACTTTATCTCAAAATATATTTGATCATTTCAGGGATTCTCATTAACTACATCAATTTGCAACATTTAAAAATGTTAAAAAATTTCAGTGCATAGTGACAAACAGGTGTTTAGGAAAGTAAACGTCTGTCACTCACTGCTGGCTCGCAACCATTCATTCAGATTTTTTCTTTGGAGCCGAGTGGTTGTGTGTCAGCAAGCTGAATTCCACTGTGGGTCCATTCACCTCTAAGAAGCGTATGCTGTTGGATATATGGCGCATTCCAGCGGCTTACTCTCCTTCTGCACGATCAGTGCAGAGTACGCCCCTAGGCGCTTCGACAGTGCTAAAAGAGAATATATTCCTGCAAAAGAGCATATTTCCTCTATTAGAACACATTGACATGAACGTCTTTTTAAAGATGCGTCTTTTTAAAGATGCCTTTCCTTTCTCTTTGTGTAGTTCCTGGATGCGGTCGTTATCTCTCCGTCTCCGACAGCCACGGGCGCAGCCTTACGTTTCTTGGCAGCGATCATGTTGAGGCAGCATTTGTGGATGGCTCATGTTCGCGCGGCCGTCACGCCGTTCTGCCGCCACTTCTTCAGCCCTTGGACAGACCTTGCATTTTTATGTCAGCATCCAGGCGCGTTGTGGTTACGACAGATGCCTCCAAGCTAGGCTGGGGCACTGAGTGCTCCTGGACAGGACCGCGACTGTGTTGGCATATCAACAGCCTCATGTTGTTGGTGGTACTGTGGCATTTCGTATGGGGAACCCTAGTGTCACTACATCGACACAATGTCGAGTGAGTGACAGAAATGGAACATCTTGCTTACTGTCGTAACTTCCGTTCCCTGTTAGAGGGAATGAGACATTGTGCCCCTCTTGCCACAACACTGTACTACCCGCTGGAATGTCCGGGACCTGTCTCGGCTCCTCAGCACAAAACCTGAATGAGTGATTCCGCACCAGTTCCTTTTACACCTGTATGTTCGGGGTAGTGGTATGCAAATTCCACTCGGCAATTCTCATTAGCCTTTTCTCAAAGATCAGAGGTGTTTGGGGCTCACAAAAGCAACTCCTAGTGTCACTACATCGACACAACTTCTCATTCCGTCCATCAGGGAACGGAGGTTACGATAGTAACCGAGACGTTTTTGTTTCTATTTACTGTTTTGAGAGAAAATAAAATCAAAAGAACCTTTTACAACACGGGGCCTTTTCCAACGGTGTACCCTATATATATATATATATATATATATATATATATATATATATATATATATATATATATATATATTTATATATATATATATATATATACATTTCCAACATTTTTAGGAACTTATATATGTAGCTAAACAAAGCTTCACATGTGGCAGATGTGCATTTGTCTCTATAATCTTTGGGGTAAATAATCCACAAGGTTGCTGCAATGAAACACAACAGAGCCAAATGATTTCTGCATGCAGGTTTATTGATTTAGTGTTTAATTTTCTCAGAGAACCAACAGAAAGCACAAGGTTCCAGCTTGTTCCGTAAACACTGTCAATCAGAGTAGGCTACAGGGTGAAGGGTAAATGTCTTCCTCGTCCACAGAGTCTGTATTTAACATGTTCATTCTTATAGGTTGTCATTGAAACTCTCAAGACCATACACAAAAATACACAATAATGCTCTCTCCGTCAATACCATTTAGATGAGTATTCATTAGCCACTCTTAAAGTCCTTTCTTTTTTCTGTGTTTTTGACTCCTGACACGTGTGTGTGTGTATGTGTGTGTGTGAGTGTGTGTGTGTGTGTGTGGGCGGGTTTTGGGTGGTTTACAAGGACAATTTTTTAGGTTACAAACTGGTAATTACAAGGGTGTTATGCTATAAATGTGGTTTATGAGGACATTTCTAGTGTCCCCATAATTCAAATAGCTTAAAAAATACAAAATTATATTTTTTGAAAATGTTAAAATGCTGAAAGTTTTTTGTGAGTGTTAGGTTTAGGGGATAGAATTTATAGTTTATACAGTATAAAAGTAATTGTGTCTATGAAGAGTCCTCATAAGGATAGCCTCACCAACATGTGTGTGTGTGTATGTGGTAGCCCAGGTCAACTCTATGTTCAAGTGTAAATGCATGGTTAATCCCCAGAATAGTAATTACGTACATGAGCAGTATTCACTAGTGTGAAATTGAGTCATGTGATAACGGTCAAGGTTTTTCAAAAGGAGATTTGACTAAGTCACAGCATAATTTCATAGAACATTCCACTCTGACTCCAAACCAGTAGTAGGTAATATGGGCAGAAAACATAAGACAATAAATTTTAGTTCTGTAGTTATTTTCAAATTATTGAACGTGAACCTTTGTTTAGGAACATACAGTAGTGTGTCAACATCAATTTGAAATAGCAACAGATGTTCTGTGCTGTTAGACTCTAACTTCAATAATTAAAGAACATATAAAGACAAGATAATAGGATGATATTGAATGAAAAATTTACCTTTAATTGTCTGTGGCATTAATCCAGATGTGTTAATACTCAGGTAGCGAGTTCATTATTGCTATGAGAGAAGCATTGCCTCATGTGTTCATGCAAGAACTTCTGTTGTTTAGTGCTAATATAATGCAAGTTCGTGAACCAACATACCACAGTGAAGGAGCTTCTCTCATGCACCCATGCTAGAAAGTGAACGGCAAGATTTTCACTGAAAAATTACTTAAATTTCGAATTATTTCTAAGCAAAACGGTGTGCTTTTGGAAGACTTGGAATATAGTGCATGAGTTGCATAGACTACATTTATGATACTGTTGGGTCCTTTTTTGGCTTTGAAGTGAGGCACTATCTACTGCCACTGAATTAAAAAGTCAGACAGAGAAATTCATTAAAACAACAAATTTTTTGCTCAGCATAAGAAAAAAAGTCACACGTATTTGGATTTGGGGGGAATGAAACAAGACGTGAAATCAAGCGTGCATAACTTGCGTAGATATTTTTCAGGCTTTGGCTGGTGAATCACTAATTCCCAGGTTTACATCTCAGTTCATTCCTTCAGCACTGTGAGGAACAACGAACAGGTCCAGTGAATTTTGCTCAAGCGTGCTCATCTCATTTGCCAACCCAATAAGTATGAGAAAACTTCTCAACCTTGTTTTAACTCTTATTAAATATAATTGCTCGAAATCTAGCCCTTCACATTTGTCAGAAACATTTTGAATTCAAGAATCACCAGATAGCAAATTGGCTCAAACTGATAGTGTTAGAAAATGGGGCCAAATCTAGATTTCCTCTTTAGGTTGCTGCAGAACTCAAGTGTCACCGCTCTGCTGCAGCGGCGTTCTCCTTCGGTGATCACACGTTATTGATTTGTAGAAGAGATGACGACGCTGCAGTTTCTTCAGTCACTGCTGTGTCAGACTCCCGCTGCTAAAAAATGGCTGTTTGACAGAATAATCTTGGGTGACAAGTGCGTTAATTTGCTACAATAGCGGAAAAACAGCATCTGTGGGTGGAGCCTCAGGGTACATGCGGAAAATTGTAGAGAGAGAGAGCGAGTGCAGAGGCAAGAAACATAACTGTCTGGCCTTGAGTTTCTCGAGAGAGAGAGAGCGAGAGAGAGAGAGAGAGAGAGAGAGAGAAAGATAGATAGATAGAGAGAGAGAGAGAGAGAGAGAGAGAGAGAGAGAGAGAGAGAGAGATAGATATCATTGTCTTTATAAATATATTTGTCTTAGTTGTCCAGTAATAATATCCATTACATCCTTAAAGGAATGTTCGGTATATCTTTACAATAAGTGTCCATTCATGAACATTAGCCAGTGCATTAGGTATTATGAACTAATAATGAACAATATATTTTTTACAAAATGTATTCATTTTTGCTAATGTTAGTTAATAAAAATACAATTGTTCATTGTTAGTTTGTATAGTGCATTAACAAAAATTAAATAAAAAATGAAGCTAAACAACCCTGTAATCCTTGTATTGGATATAACTTTGCACAGGTACAGTTGGTAATTGATTTTATCACACTAAAATCATGTTAACATAATGTTCACATCTTGTGGCTATACGTTTGAAACTATGTGTATTTTAGCATTTATGGACTGGCCCCATTCACTTCCATTGTAAATGCTTTAGTCACTTTTGTTTAATAAACAAGAGGCGTGTCAAAATACACGTTTTTTTTCTTATTATTCTTTTATACAGGAAAATGTAATTTAAAACAAGAACAAAATTCAGATAGTTTGCCAATGGGCCAGGAAAAAAAAACTAACAAAGATATATTCTCCGATAACAAGTTAATATATTTGTTTTTAAGGGTTTTCATATATGTTTATTGGAACACAAGACAAATATACTCATTAAGAGAAAGAATTTGTGCATAGGCCACATCTGGGTGTAAGCTAGTGTACTATACACAAACCTCCAAAAGCCTGTACGCAAATGTCAGTGAGCAAACAACACAGTCATGGCAAAGACATGGGGAAGCTGTGTCTGTGTTGAAATCTCAACCCGTCGCCGCATAAGGCCTGCTGCAGGAAGAGGAGTAGGACAAAAATGTTCGATTGTTTAAGGTGGCTCATTATTATTACCCAATTTCACATTAAAATGTATAAAGATGACAATCTATAAACTGGAGAACATTCTACAGAAGGGCAAGACATAGGGAACTTAACCACTTAAAGGAATAGTTAACCCACATATGACATTTCAGTCATCATTTACTCATCCTCACGTCTTTCGAAACCTGTATACTTTCGTCCGTAGAAATCAAAGAATTTAATTATAGCAGAACATCCAAGCTATTCTTTTCCATACAATAAAATTGAATGGTGATCATGGCTGTCAAGCAACATATTCAGTGAATAACAACTTACATTTTCAATGTAATTTTCGATGAATTGTCCCTTTAATGGCACAGGAGTATTAGCTTATCAGAAGTCTGTTCAATATATGAGGACAAAATGTCCACAACCACCAAGGGTGTTAAAACTGAACATTATTAGCAACTTCTGCAAGCTTCTGACAGTTCCTGTATGTGGAATAACTTCGATTTCAGCATTTGAAAAGGTGAACAGCATACAAATCATTCTCTTGTCTCCATTCTGCAGCTTGTGCTGCTATGTGTGAGAGAAAAAGAGCATAAAACTGCAAGACTGGCAGAGTAATGGAAATGGAAATGTGGTATTGCAATTAAAAATCGCTTATACACTGATCTATTAGAATCTCATGTCAGTCAGCATAAGTGTAGCTTAAATAAACTCATCATCACATTAAACCGAGAGCAGTGTCTGTCTG